>JAQGAU010004005.1:0-12258 GCA_034698045.1 Paramacrobiotus richtersi
AAGCCCGAAAGCTGCTCGCTATGCTTTAGGGAGTTAATTAACACGGTTGACCGAAGTTGGTGTAGCACCACTGTATGTTTTATTGTATTTTAGTATTTTATGGCGAAGCTATTATCTACGAAATCATTCTTCTGACCTTAAGGCTTAATCTACAATTCCAATCAGAAGCCCAAAACAGACAAACCTGATCCATAAAGTAGGTGGTTGGGTTGGTCTCCATAACGGAATCCAGTGGAATAAACTCGAAAAATGTTCCCCACGGAGAAAGCAGATAGTTTATTGGTTGACGTTGTGGCCAAAAATTGAGTCCAAATACACCCTCGCTTGCTCCGTACAATGGACTATAAATAAGGACATCTGCAAAAGCAAGTTCGCTCGATCATTGCGTCTACAATTTCGTAAATTGGTATGCTGTTATTCTTGACGCGCACTGCCATACCCCCGATGTACTGTTGACGTAGCGCTTCAGCATAATGAACGAATGGCCCAGACGCTACGCACTGGAATACTTCCAGGTCCGGCCAAATTCGTTTGGCGATGTTTTTTAACCCTGGGTGGATGCAGAAAAACAGCATATATCCAAGCAGTTTTTGATCAATATAGAACAGTGTGGACACGCCTAATGATAGAATATTGCAATGCTAAATCTACCTCTGGATAACTCTTTTTCTAATTCGTCCGCCCTTTCGGGATCTGGCATCAGCGACATTAGCAGCGTTCCTCTGGTTTCCCGGGTGATTTGCAAATCCGTTTTCAGCGTTCCGTAACGAATGTCTTTGACCAAATTTTTCCGCTCCTTCTCCAGCTCGATAAAGGCAAAGTACACCAAAGATACGAAAACCGTTTCAATTTTCTTTAATGGCCGATACCGTAAACCAAACAGAAGATGAATGTAACGAGTGGATTCTTCGTGCGGAATATCGTAGCCGGCTGGTGGTGTTGTATACATTTCGCTCGGTTCCCCTCCAGTTACTGCGGCACTAACTGGTCCGATGCGGGTTCCGTTAGCAGATTTTGCCAGCAGACGGACTACGTTGTAGTATATCCTCATACACTGTAGAAACGTTTACGTCAGCGAACCATAAAATGCTGATCACGTTTTTATGTTATGACGGAGATATCTTTATGATATGATCGATGTATGGCTTTTATGATAATATTAAAACGATTTCCTATAAAGTCTGAATGGAGCGGTATCCTGCGTTTCGTCATTTTTACCTAGTTTTGGAAAAAGTCATAAAAGCAGCGAACGTAATTCTGCAGCTAGCTTCTAAAAGCTAGCTGCAGAATTACGTTTGATGCTGTTATGACCTTTATATATCGAAAATCGTGTGTATTTGGTCAAAATTAGCCAAAAGCACACACTTTTTTGATAGAGATCTGAACAGTGGATATATAATATTTACCGTAGTTATTTATCAGTGAAAGCTATTCACACAAGAGTAAAGTACGTATCATAGCACTGCAATAATGTTATTATTAGAGTTTGAATGAGCCCGTGCACCGATAGTTGCAACCTTTAATTTAGAACACTTTAATTTAGTTTCAAAAAAAGGCACAGCACCAAACGATGGAGAGCAACAGTAACTGTTAGCGTAGTCTGAAAGAATTAAGAATTTATTATATAATTAATGTATTTATTTATATGTAAACTGTACCCATGTTCCAGAGCTTGCTATTTTACTTTACACCGACCTTTTGAAGGTTTCTTGCGACGGGAATTTCATCCGTAACAGAATTCACGTGCGCTGCCGTAAACTTTCTCCATTCTTCGCGCTGGCATTTCACCATTGGAAGCTTACTGGGTTTCCCGGTCGTTCCCGACGTTTCACAGTAATACAAAGGGGAGTCCGACGTGATGATCTTTTCCTCGCCCTTTTCTAGCATCCGGTCAAAGTACGCTCGGAAGTGGTCGTACTTGACCAGTGGGTGCATTTTTACGTAATCCTCTCGACTGTGGACTTGTTCCAACTTGGCATCGTGGAAATACGCCGTATCGCTGTTGTGCTTGAGGATTTCTTTCAATACTTTGGTTTGGCACTTCTTGATATTTTTTGTGTCTTTGCTAAGCTTCAGCCGATAATAGCAACCCGTAAAGTAAACTAGACGCCATCGTGTGTATCTCTTGCAGAGGATGAGGAAAGGAATGTCCTTGTCGTAGTTGAGCCTGAAATCGACGACGAGAAAGAGGAGAACACCAAGTACGACTGGAAAAGAAATGTATGAAAACATTCTTACGGTACAGATTTCCGTTATATATGTGCACTATAATTACAGCACACTGTGATGATCACAGTATGTACAGTACAGTAGTCGTTACGAAACAGTCATTTTTACGATTATTAGCAAACATATCACAACTAAAGGTCATAAGATTAGGCGTTAAACGAAAAACAATGCCACTGAACAGGTAGTAAAAATCAAAAAAGTGTAACCGGAAGCGCACGTAAACTTACAGTTACAGATTAAAGTGCAACACAATCCGATGCGGAAGGCCAGTAACGTCCATACCAGCACAATTGCCGCCGCAACTAGCAAACATGAAGTCCTGTTTTGGTGTTTCATTCTACTTTCATAAGCCCATATTCTTCGAAAAATTTCCATCCCGATTTCCATAGTTTCATTAAAGACTCACACGTGAACTTTTTATATATCTTTTATTGGGTGCAAACGTAACTCATGCACACAACATCTAACTGTTGCGCAATCGCAGCACCTTGGAATGATCAGTCGGAACACACCGCGTTCCAAACCGCGCACACGCAAACTTATCAAAACTACAATTATGCAAGTCACTAAATACTATAGCTAATAAAATGTTGTCAGAAGAACCCGGCATTGCGGAAGGTACAGTGCCTTTGGCCTGCGCTACCTTGAGAAATGCTTTTATGGGAAAGTGTTATCAGCACGCTTTAATATAAACTCTATTCACCCCATGATAAGCGTGATTAACGGTCGCCGCTTGGCTGCAATTGCGTATGAATGTAATGCATTCAGTAATTGGCTTTGAGGTTTAACAGCTGTCCCGACCTACAGTTGTAACGAACAAATAGCAACATTCTGCAAATTTTTCAGACTAACAGATTTTGGGGCATGTAAGTCGACGTACCGATACAGGAAATCGAAAACTGGGCATTCGTTGTAGAAATCGACAACTTTTACGATATCACCAAGGCGATACCGATACCGGCTGGAGTGGTCAGGACAATTTTGTAATCTCGTCTCTTTTTACCTGAATTTTACGGAGACGTCATAACAGCAGATGCACAAATAAGTATTTACAGATTTGTACAAAATGCACAATCATTACATTCCATAACTTACCCATGTAGAAGATGCATACTTATCATTAATCTATGAAATCGTCAGCGAGATCTTTATCTACGATTCTGGATCATTTACCTGATCCATGAAGTAGGTAGTTGGCTTCGTCTCCATGACAGAAAGAATCCAGTGGAATAAACTCGAAAAAGAAAAAAAGTTCCCACGGGGAAGGCAAATGGTTTATGGGTTGACGTTGTGGCAAAAAATTGGCTGAAAAACAGACCACAGGGCACGGTTTCCAAGGTCGTAACGAATTGTGCATCCGGGTGAACAATATCGGCCTGGTCCAGCTGCCCGAGACGCAAACGCCTGATCAGCTCCCTCAGTGCTCCCAAGCGCTGGTCGTTAATTGATCCACAGTTCCACACTGGGGACACGGTTGCAGTGCGTGGTCATCACTGGGAATTCGTTCGGTGCATCCGGTACTCATACATACACTTCAATGGGTTGGTTTCGGCATCCTCAAACCAACGGGTTAGGATATTTCGTAGATTACGAAGAAGTTGAACTTCTAGAACTCGAAGAACGTACGGCCACCGGGCAGTGGGCATGATAGGACTTACATATTCTGTGGTGCATTTCAAACACGGGGTGAATTACATTAACATTAATATCTGAACTGCCTCTCGGCGCTCATGCAGACTCATTGCAGAGTGATGCGGAAGGCGTCGGCTGAATAATCGTTTTGTCGTAATTGCGGGTAATGTCCTGACTTGCAGTATGTGTATGTCTTCGGATCAGCTGAGACAATTTACGATGTCCAGCCACCACGGTAATTCGCAGTGTCCTCCGTAGGCCGTAGCACGCACGACCAGTGTCCGTACCCAGTAAGCGAAAGAAAGTAGACGTCGTTATTACCGTACATTACTTCTGTAACCGTTTCTAACCGACATCAACAAACGACCCAAAAAAGGGAAATAAAAGAAACAAACAGTAGACGTCGTGTACACTGTGCAAACCAACCATATGCTGTGTTGCGCCTTGCGCCGGCAGCGTGCACTGTGCAGTTGCTAGATTTGCCTTTTACGAAACGTCGAGAATGTGACAAACTGCATTCTGCAAGTGCAGTGGGTAACTCAAACTTGTGAGTCTGCCAAATTCCTAATCAGACTATAAAGTATAAACTGAGCTTGTGATTCTTATTGTACAGGCTACGTTCCTGGAACATCAGTGCTTTCTGCATAATTTCACTCAATCGAAACTTACAAGTTAGAACTGAGAATATCGAATGGCTTCGAGTTCGCAGACGGGAATCGTCGTGAACGAACGGATGGACCGCGAGACTATACGTTTCACACTCAAGTGGACGATCGACAAGTTTGAGACCCTTCGAACGAAATCACAGCTTTTCAGGAGCGTCGGAATCACCATGCGGGAACTGGGACAGGATGACTTCCAAGGACGCTGGCGTATTATGGTTAGTCCGTGGTGGGAGGAGACGGGGAAAGATGTCAACCAGTCTTACGTTGGAGTTTATCTGCTCCTCACCGATTCCGACGTGGAATCAGTCGCCTACACAAGTGATAAATCTGTGGATGTCGACTTTAATATCCGGTACGTAAATTGTTTTCAGGAATGAAGGACAAGGTTTACCTATCGATCTTCGCATTTGGCGATGATTCTGTCCTTGTGAAGTAAAACGAATATTCAGTAAACAATTTGGCACACAGTCACAATTCAAAGCAATATTTCGTATTGCCGCTGTTTTCGCAGTGTGAGTTCCGGGAAGGACGATAGCGAGATCGCTTTCAAACCATTTCTGAAGCATACATTCTGGCACGAGGAAGAAGACTGGGGTTTTCGCAGGATGGTTTCCCATGATACGCTATTTGGCGACGACCAGAATCCAGGGCTACTGAAAGACGGCTCCCTCACTGTTGTCTCGGATGTGGTGATGTATGGAGAACCGAAAGCAGTCAGTCCGCCACAAATCGTAACGGCAGATTCGTCAAAGCGCTACCAACAATTTGTAGGACGCCAGGCTGAAGCTCTAGCTTCGAATCCCAACCTGCAGTCCACCGATTTCACAATTCATTCCAACGATGGCCAAGTTTTTCCGACATATCGCAGTCTTTTGGTTTTCCACTCTCCCGTCTTCGCCGCCATGATGTCGAACAATTCCGAAGAAAAGCGCCTGTCTCGCTGTGAATTGGAGGATATCGACGGGGAAACGGTGGGCGTGATGATCGATTACGTGTATGGATGCGATACTGCAAAGGTCACCGTCAGCAATGCGGAGAAAGTCCTGATCACGGCGGACAAGTACGAGATGCTGGATTTGCGTGCCGTGTGCGAGGAGATCCTGGCACAGACGGTCACCGGGGAGAATGCGGTGCATTATCTTGTACTGGCCACTCAGCGGAAGCTGGATAAGTTGCAGGAAGCGGCTTTGAACGTGATTCCGAAGAATATGGATACGGTGTTGAAGAATGGGGCACTTCAGGAGGCCTTGCAGTTCGATCCGGAACTGATGCAGACCATCATGGAACACTGCTCGAAAAAGATGCGACGTTATTGACATGACGTTGCTTGCTCGTGAGATGTTGCGTCTCATGTTAGCACTTCGAAGTCAGTGAGATTTTTGCAGACCGAGAGCAACATTATGAATTTGTTAGTGTATCGAGTTGCGTAAAGTGTTGCTTACGTTCAGGTTTTGATCTGCGTAGTGTGAAAGACGGTTTGAATGTCTATGATTTGATGTTTAAGTTAGCTTTCCAGTACTGTGGTTATATACGCATATCGTCGTACATACCAGAGCGCTGGTTGTACAGAAAATAAATTCGACAGAACTGAATCTCACTTGTACAGTGAGCTGGGCGCTTGTAAGTTGGCTTATCAAAATAGATTTGAAAACATATAGGTGCTTACATTGTACAACTCTCTAAACATACATTTACTAAATTAGCAATAAAAATCGCCGTTACCAAAGTGGAAATTAATGTCGCCAGTTTGTTTTGCACAAACAAACGACAAAATCTAGCAGATAGAGCACAGGCATTTTTCCGAACGGTTTACCATACCTCATGTGCTAATTGTAAGAAAAGCACATGCCGGGAAATGCTACAATACTAACAAGAGGATCAATCACGGCTACTCGTACCGTATGTTTCTCTGCTACACTGGACGATGAAGACTCTGACTTACCAAGCTATCCCGAACATGGTCAGACTCTTTCCCCACATAAATCGCACCAGTTCCGTTTTCCGCAGCACCCAGGAAATCCGAAATCTTCCGTTGGGAGACGCTCATGATCAGACGCGAATTAAGAAGTAAGAGTTCTGAGTATGTCTATATCTGGTTTGATAAAGATAGCATGTGTTGTATGCGCTAATCTTTTATTTTAAGACGTTGACCTTTCTCCATTCTGTTTCACACGATCTGATATAATTATCATCCTCCTGAAGGCGTTCCGCTTTCATTCTTTTCATCAGTCACATAATTATCAGTTTCGCAGAAGTAGAATAAAGTAGGTTCCGATTAGGTAACCTATACTGTACTTAATCGAATCTTACATCTTTTATATCTAAAACCCGGTAATAATAATAGCACTTTCGATAGAACAAACAGCACCACTTGGATAAGAACACAAACAAACATATGTTACGATAGTAGTTAGTGAATTCATTCAGATCCTTTCACTCCACATAAAGCGCACAAGTTCAGGTTTGCGTAGCACCCGTGGGAGTTTCAGCTGGGATGGTGAAGTGCTACTGATCTCCAACATGTAGCTGCGCAGGCGCTGAAACGCGCCCGGCTTGACAAAGTGCATGTCCAGTGGATCGATGGCGCCTTTCTTACGGTACAAATGGTAGTCGCTATGAGTTTTTGCCAAGGTTTCATCCAGCTGTCAAAACCAAACGGCTTGTTAATTGCCCATGTTCAAAATTTATCCAAGATCTCGTAAAGCTTTAGCTTCACTGTTTTCGGAAATAATTGCGCGGACAAAGTATTTTTGATGCGACATATATCAAACAATGTACTGATGGACGTCTTTTGCCATGTCAGTTATTTAATTTTAATGACATACCTTTTGTGCCAATCCCTGTTGCACCGTACGAAGATCAGTATTTCCATCTGCGCGAATTTCCAGAAATACGACGTAGCAAGGCGTGGACGATTTGGGTTCCGCTATAAACGTACGACATTGCAAGCAAATTTTAACGTCATATCTTTAATAAAAAAATAACTGTTGTCCTGCTCACCATCGGGAATGTCCGCGATATCTCTTACTATACTCTCACACGATGTGAAATCCACAACTTTGTCAATCCCGCTGTCCAGCGTTCTTATGGCTTGTTTGATTGCATCCAACATGATCACCTCCGATACTTTCTCGGCTTTGAGGTTTAACAGCTGTCCCGACCTAGAATTGTAACGAACAAACAGCAACATTCTGCAGATGCTTCAGAGTTGCAGATTTTGAAATATAAAGTCGACGTACCGATACTGGAACTCGAAAACTGGGCATTCATTGTAGAAATTGACAATCTTTATGATATCACCAAGACGATACCGATATAGACCGGCTGCAGTGGTCAGGACAATTTCGTACATCTCCGACTTTTTTACCTGAATTTCAAGGAGATGTCATAACAGCAGACGCATAAATACATTTACAGGCTTGTACAAAATACACAATGATTATATTCTAAAATTTACATGAGCAGAAGATTCCTGCTAATAATTATTATGTGAAATCGTAAGTGTGACCTTTATATACACGATTCTGGATTATTTACCTGGTCCATGAAGTAGGTATTTGGGTTCGTTTCCATGACAGAATCCAGCGGAATAAACTCGAAAAAAATTCCCCACGGGGAGGGCAAATAGTTTATTGGTTGACGTTGCGGCCAAAAATTGGCTCCAAATAAACCCTCACTTGCCCCGTACAACGGACTATAAATAAGGGCATCTGCAAAACCAGTACCCGTAATTTTGTCCTGTCCCGATACGCACTGCCATAAGTACCTCCGATATACTGCTGACGCAATGCTTCCGCATAATGAACGAATGGCCCAGCAGCAACGCATTCAATCACTTCCAGGTCCGGCCAAATTCGTTTGGCAATGTTTTTCAAGCCTGGATTGGTGCAGAAATATAATAAAACTTTTTCTGTTTTTTCTAAAGTTTATTTTTGCACAATGCAGATACTCACGCATCTAAGTGAGTGCGCTTCATGCAGAATTATATCGTAATGTCAAACTACCTTTGGATAACTCTTTTTCCAGTTCATCTGCTCTTTCCGGATCTGGCACAAGCGACGTTAGTAACGCATCTCTGGTTTCCGGCGTGATTTTCAAATCCTCTTTCAGCGTGCCGTAGCGAATATCATTGACCAAATTTTTCCACTCTTTCTCCAGTTCAACAAAGGCAAGGTACGCCAAAGATACGAAAATCGTTTCAATCTTCTTTAATGGCCGATAACGTAAACCAAACAGAAGATGAATGTAACGAGTGGATTCTTCATGCGGAACATTGTAGCCGGCTGGTGGCGTTGTATACATTTCCTCTGGTTCCCCTCCGGTTACCGCGGCAGTTACTGGTCCGATGCGGGTTCCGTTGGCAGATTTATCCAATAGACGGACTACGTTGTAGTACACTCTCATACACTGCAGAATCAGTCTTATCGGTCATTGAGCGGTTCGAACCATAAAATTTTGATCACGTTTCACATATCTTTATGATATCGTCGATGGTTTTTTATGGTAGCCTTAAAACCAAACCTACAGCATCAAGAGGGGGAAGTACATTTTCGTACATGACCTCTTTATTACCTGAACACTATGTTCTGGTATTAAAGGTCATAACACCATCGAAAGTAATTTTGCAGCTTTTAACCAACAACATATCGTCACAGATCTGAAACAGAGGATATTTGATATTTTTGTCGTAGTTATTGATCAAGGAAAGTCATTCAAAAAAAACTAAAGTAAACATAATTTTTTGCCATGTACCGTTGGTTTATGCATAGGATATATCACCACATGTTCACTGTAATAGTCATAGTTTTAATTTGCTGGTATCCTTCTATTCGTCAGTTACATTGGTTCAGCTAGCCGTCAGTCAGAAGACCATAGCCCCAAAGAATAAACTGCAAAGTGTGTATTTAAAATTTTGAAGCTGCATGTATGATTCCGAGTTTGCTATATTGTACTGCATTACACCAACCTTTTGAAGGTTTCTTACTGCGGGAAGTTCATCGGTTACAGCGTTAGTGTGCGCTGCCGCAAACTTTCTCCATTGTTCTCGCTGGTACTTCACCATTGGCAGCTTGCTGGGCTTCCCTGTCGTTCCCGATGTTTCACAATAGTACAAAGGAGAATCCGATGTCATGACCTTTTCCTCACCGTTTTCCAGCATCCGGTCGAAGTACGCCCGGAAGTGGTCATACCTGACCAGCGGAAGCAGGCGTACGTAATCCTCGCGACTGTGGACTTGTTCTAATTTGGCATCTTGGTAATACACCGTATCACTGTTGTGCTTGAGGATCTCTTTCAGTACTTTGATTTGGCACTTCTTGATATTTTTTGTGTCGTTGTCAAGCTTGAACCGGAAATAGTAGCCCGTGAAGAAAACTAGACGCCATCGTGCGTATCTCCTCAAGAGGACGAGGAAAGCTAGGGATGTCCTTGTCATAGTTTAACAAGAAATCGACGACGACGAAGATGAAAACACCCAGTACGGCTGAAAAAGAATATTAGTACATTATTGTTACTTACTGTTAAACCTGTAATTCGCCATGTTCATACAACTGCGGGGTTTGAGTGTTCATCTTTACTAACTTTATATGGATTACCATAGTACGACTGAATTTATACAGTTAAAGAGATGCCCTGTCTCTTGATTCAGTCGTACTACTGTATGGGATTACTGTGAATCAGAAAATTTTTTTAGGACTATGTTCTGGACATACTTCAATAACAAAAATGTCGAAGTATGGTAAACAACGTATACTTACTGTTATATAATAAACTGTAAAAAAGTCCAATGTGGAGTGACAACAATGTCCATATTGCCGTTACAACTGCCGCCGCAATTAACAAACACGAAGTCCTCATATTTTGGTGTTTCATGCTACTTTTACAAGCACTCCTTCCTATAAAAAAAGCACGCATGTGGAAACTGGACTTAGCCGGCACAACCGTCTACCAGTACCACGATAATTATGTAGAGAAAAGGTGTCTTTCGCGCTTCTTATAAGTACTGACCGATGCAAGAGAAGAGAAATGTTTTATGGGCATCTGTTATCAGCATGACCTTCTTATTGCTCAATATAGATATATGAACTCTGTTCGTCCATTCACCCATATAAAAAGTCCCATTTAGCGGTCGCCTTGTGACGGGAAGTGCGTATAAATGTAACGCATTATAAAGTGAAGCTCCGGTATGTCCGTTAAATCCGTGCTGATGTAGTAAAACTCGCCCATCGCAACATCCGTACAGTTTCAATAAATCTCCCGTACTTCCCACAACCCGTCCAGGACAAACGCGGCGAGGATACCCTTCCACATTGGACCCGGCTCTTTCCCGCCGACCATAGAAAACCACACCTTGCGGAGAAAACAGGCACGACCCAGACGATACTTCGGCCAGATGGTGCTGCAGACAGAGAACAGTCTTCTTCTTGTAATCAGCATAACACGTGCCGTTTTCATAAGCATTTGACGCTAGAACGGCTAGTGAAATGGCGTTATCACGTATGTATAACGTTCGCTTGCTACAATTGTAATGATTAGGTTATTAAACAAAACCTCATTACGTTATCGTTAACAGGAGATTGAAAACTTTTTGTACATTTGTTGTATTGTACAAATTTGTGCAGCACTGGCAATTGTAAATACTGCCTTCACTATGGCATAACTTATACTGTAGACTAATTCTACTGTATAAATGTAAGTAACACAAATTTTCTAACAAGCAAGAGTAGGACTGCATTTCTCATGTATGTACTTCGTACTGGAATTGTTGTCATTAAAGCAGTCTCGAATCTGCGGCCCTGCACTACCATGAAAATTGTGGTTGCATCGTGATCTTTCTCATAATACACGATGCAGCAGCAGAGAAATACTTTATGGGAACCTGTTATCAGCATGACCTTTTTTTATTGCTTAATAGAAACTTTGTTCATCTGCTCAACACCAGGAAAAGACTTCTTAACGGTCGCCTTTTGGCTTCAAATGCGAATTAATGTGATGCATCAGATAAAATTCCTGTACGTCCATCGAATCCGTGCTGATATAATAAACCTCGCCCTTCAAAACATCCGCAGTGATGTTGCAGATTACGTAAAGCGCTCGAGTGAGATGGATCTCCCATGGGTTATCCGGACCGGACAGTTTTCGATAAATCTCCCGTGCTTCCCACAACCAGTCCAGGACCTTTGTGTCGAGAATAGCCTTCCACTTTGAACGGATCCCCTGCAAGCCAACCTTAGTAAACCACATCCAGGGCACTTCACCGGCTCTGCGGAGGAAACAGGCACGACCCAGATGATATTTGGGATAGATGGTACTGCAGACACAGAACAGGAGGGTCATATTAAAAAATAAAAAAATTATAAAATTCCCAAAATCCAAAAATTTGCAACAGCCGTTGAAGTCCCTTCTAAAGGGTTTGGCTACTGCAGTGTTATAATAATAATAATATTCAGCGAAACGTAGCTCATAAGCTATAGAACTAAACGGAACGGCCAATATGCACGATACAGATCTAAATATGGTACTACCGAGACTATTTGTTACCTCTGTTTTGTTGGTACACATCGGTTATTTTACATGAAAGTTGGAACTGACAAACTCATATGCCACCTTGACGCCGCTATGTGCTTCGCTATCAGCAACGAACGAACGAAATACGATGTTTACTCACCGCACACAACTAACTAGCCCACGACACAAACCCCACATTTCTTCGTAGCGAGCAGCAGGGACGGGG
>JAQGAU010004006.1:0-12254 GCA_034698045.1 Paramacrobiotus richtersi
AAACATATTATTGTAAGTTTCGTTCTTCGCGGATTGGTCGAGACTGTCGACGTTGGCAGTGCTGGTGCCGCAGCGTATTTAAACTTATTTGTAGCTTGCCATGCGTCGAAGTAGGGAGATCATGAGGACATTACCAGCGTCAGGAAGAATTAGAACCCAGCATTGACTGTTCAGTTCCACTGGTAAGACGTGCAGACGACGTGCTCCTTTATCTGTTTTGGCTGCTTTGTTAAAACCAATAATTTCTAAGGCAGTTTTCAGAAAAATTTTGCACGCTAATGCATGTAATTTAATACGATTAAAAAATTCAGTCATTTTAACTAAATTATCTGGAGGTACGTACTGATCACAGGGGCCATACTAATAAGCAGTTGACAACACCATTTTTAATGTATTATGTATCGGTATCGATGGTACGTTACAGGTATATGTACTTTAAACTAGTTTTGGTTAGGCTGAACGGAAACTTTGCAGCTTACGGCAGCCCTTGCAGTACATAAAACCTCATTCTTATCTGAATAATAACATTGTATGAAGATCAGCTCGTTGTCCGAGTTTGTTTCCTCACATACAGTATGGCTATAGGCTATAGCAAGAAGAGCTGCGGTAACTACGGTCTCTGCCAGCATCACAATGGTCGTGCCTTACATATACGCGAGTTTATTGTACGTATATTATCTGTGTGGTATAAGGAGTAATCAGCATTTTGTTACGAGACGGCTAGCGGAAAATGTTCGTACCATCGTTAGTACTGCAAGCTGTTTTTGTAAGGCCGGATTTTACGGGGGCCATAGCCCGATTTTAGCCGGTGGCCTGCCCAGATTTTTATTGGCCTGGGCCAAGGGCCTAGGCCACCGGCCAAGGCCGGGGCCAGGTTTTAGACCCTGCCCGTCTCAGCTGCATTTCCGCAGGTAGTTTGCAACGATCTTTCAGACTGTGGAGGTATGTGTCGCAAGAACCAAATTCGCAGTGCTCCATAACCATCATCAGCCTGCTTGCTAATCGAGCCAGATATAAAACATTTTTTAGATTGTGACTATGCTGTACCTAGAACGTTGAACGCCGACATACCTTGTAAAACAATACCTTTCAGATTGACGATGTGGATTGTCGACCAATGCTCATCGAAACGGCCATTTCAGAAACGGACGCATTGGTAGAGCGTTTGCTGTGTGACAGGTCACGCTGCATTTTTACTGCCACCGGACGTGTTACGTACAAGTAGGAGTTTCTGCTACGTCGCAAGGCTTTATCTTGCAAGACTGCTTTGAAAACTTGTCCGCATGTGCTTAGGGCGAGCCGTGCTGTAATTTCCAAGAATGCACGGAAGTCGTTTATGAGATTCGCAATGTTCACAAGGCACCTCAGAACAAGTTCGCTGACATTATTTACAAGTAAACAATGCGGTAAGGGATATTTCACTGCACCTTACATATGCTGCCGGTTTCAGCATTTTATTCACTATTCATCTCGCACAAAACCGTTTGGTATTAAATAAATGCGTAAGGGCTGCGTCTTTGTTTAGCTCTTTAATTCAAATGGATGGCACAGTTTTCGAAGGACGCAGATGGGACTGAAAAGGACAGTTTCACGCGGATTACGATGATATGGATTTGGTAACGGCCTTTATCGAAACCTTTCCCGTCAACGGTAACCACTGCAGTCTCCGATTTACAAGCTCATCAAAGGCAGCGTAGTGTTGGTAATATTTAGTACTGTAATGTAATTGGAAAGCTTTGTATTATCGGCACATTTGAAGGGTGCTAAGATACTGCGTTATGCAAGTCCTTAAGCATAGCTGTGAAGCATGAAACCAGCGTAACATCATTTACAGTACGTGTGATTCGCACGCTATATTCTTACACCCTCCAAACAACTGCATCGCTCTCCGTACATCTACTGTAGGTGATGCTTATAAAGGACTGACCTATGCTGCTGCCAAATCGCAGACGCTTCGCTAGAGTGTGCGCGTTCCAGCAACGTTCTACAGGAGAACTATACTCTTATGGTAAATGCGCACCAGACAATCTACGACTATATCCTCCATCCCGAAATTTACCAACGTAGGTGTAGGTGTTTCTTTTATGCTGTGATTGTAAAACTGGCCTAGATTTCGTTAAA
Source organism: Paramacrobiotus richtersi (assembly GCA_034698045.1). Lineage (NCBI taxonomy): Eukaryota > Metazoa > Tardigrada > Eutardigrada > Parachela > Macrobiotidae > Paramacrobiotus > Paramacrobiotus richtersi. Next base: position 2,122 of record JAQGAU010004006.1, read on the forward strand.
GCTGCCCACAATGGAAACGATACTGCGACCCATTTTCTGACGGACAGAGAGACCTTCCCGGAAGGTGTAGCGGCGGGGATTGCGTTTAGCATCGTAACATTGCTCATGCTACGTGTACTCGTCTTATCCGTTGCATGGAACAAAACGCTGGCAGGCTAACCAGAGGCTGTTTCAAGTCGTGTTGAACGCGGTTACGCGGGCATTGTCGGCGCGTAAATAATGCGTGTATGTACATTGTAACGGCAATTCTAGATCGAAGAGGATTTCAGCAGCACAGGACCTGAGAAAAACTGGAGTCCTGCTGCAAAGACCGCAAAGCTTGTATGGAGATTTGTCTGCGAGATTGTAAAGCTGTGAAAACGGGATCCTTCCGTGTCGTAGTGATTCAGTGTGACATCGATCCACGAAAAATGGAAACCACATGTCCGATTAACCATCGTAGATTCATAACCACACTTTCGACTGCCTGCGGATATTAGCTTGCCTTTTTCGCCAGTATCATTGTCGCTGCGGAGACCGTGGAACTCACGCGTGTCTGAATTTGTTGCAATACTAACTAATACTGTGACTAATGCTATCAGAATTTTACACATAAGATGATAATAGAGTTTCGCGCCCTTGTCACACACCTTTTGCGTCAACGTACGCAGAAGTACAGAAGTATCAATGTACGAGTTAGGCTTCTGAGCTGCGAGATTCCTCGATGCTGAAGTTAACGGCGGCGACGTCTAACGTGTGGAACGGAAGTGGCGGACTGCGGAGCAGTCCATGAACAACCGTCAATGATGCAGTTCTGCGTTCTTGCGGCCTGACGTGTTAGATCATTTGCAGAATCGCAACCGGCTACTTACGCAACAGAGGATGGCTGGCGCACGGGTAGTCGATCACTGTTACTTCGCTTATGTGTGCTCTTGCGCGTAGGTGCTTGCTAGGACTGGCGTTCTTTCCGGAATGCCACTAAAAAACTGAAGGCAGTTATATCTGAAGATGGAAAAGCAACGAAAGCCTTTTCGCTGCTGATTGGTTTGAAAATTGTGAATTTGTGCGCGATAGGTCAGGTTCAACCATAGCTCCCGTCCGCACAGTGCAGATGTCAGCCAATTTTCGTTTGATTTGGCATCTGATTAGACTTATCTAGTTTGATGTGCTTATTATTTGAAGACAACTGAGATATTGGTCCGCTGCGAAGCCATTCCGCATGGACTTGTCGGCAACTGGTGTAGTAGTGGAACGGTCGGAAAGGGCCCTTTCGCTCCAAGAAGTGCATCCCGATTGCGTCCAAATGTGTAGGCCGTCAGAAAGTTCGAGTTGCGTGGAGTGCAATGCGAGTTGAACAAGTTAGTCAGTTTTTCATGAGCCTGATTTTTATTTCTCTCCTTCATGAAAACGGCCGTATTGCTGGTGTCCGTTACTTACGTTTTATCCATTAGGTTTACGAGAATTGCAGTTATTGCACGCAGCATTCCTTCACTTCTTGCGCAAATGTCAACTTTATTAGCAGATGGAGTAACAGCAAACAGCTATCAAACAGCATTTAGATATAACGCGTAACGAATGAAACTCAGTTAAGTTCAAAACAACGCGTCATAAAATGTGGTCACGACTCATCCAAGGTCTTCTCGGAAACTCTTGGTGTTAAATGTGCAAACCCGAAATACAAAAAAACAAGACACGAACACATATATTTTGTTCTGCACATCGGTTTACTACACGAACCTGACTTTAAGATCGGAATTTGTGCAAACTGGGAGGTTATGTACAGCGACATGATTCTTTCATCAGTTGCTTGTTTTCACTCAGTGGCAGATAATGTAAGTGTGGGTGTGGTCATCAAAGTACGACCAGCAACGCTTCGTACCACACCCGTCGAGCTTGATGTCGATATCGTTCCGGCCGTACAAGCCAGCCGGACCAGTTGACATTAAACCAGCGTAGTTTGAAAGCGATAATTTTTCCTTTCATAATCTCCACGTCGACACCGGCGTTCAAATCGCTTGTCCAACGGCGATCCCTGGTCGGTGGTATATTGTCCACAAATTTGCAGGGGTTTTTCTGGGTCAAATCGTACACAACGCATTCGCGGGCATTGCATCCGTCCGCGGTCCATCTGCCGATCTGAGAGTCTGGGCAGCGTCTTTCTTTGACCAAATGGAGCTCGGCAAGGCACAAAAGAATAGCCAATGTTGCGAACATATCTAAACCACCCGTTCTGGTTACGGAATAATCTGTTAATAATCGACCGGAGCGAAGCGAAGGTCTTCTATACTCAGCTCCAAAGCACTTTTTTCTGCGTTTCCTTTCGCCCACGATAACTCTTCATAATAGTTCGATTTGCTTCAAATTTGACCAGCATGTTCTTCACTACGAGTTCTGGACCCCTATTGTTTTTGAAAAATACTTTTTTAAAAATAACAAAGTTTTTAGGATTATGGATGTACCGCTAATATCAGACAAAACTGGCCAGAGCGGATAGCCCCTTGCGCAATCGAATACAATCAAAACCGGATCTTTTATATATGAACAGCTCTTATATGCTTTTACTAGCACTGTACCGCTCCTGTCTTCATCGCCAGCATCGGCGGAGAGCGATTATCTAGTAATAATTGGTTCGTTACTGAAGCAGCGGAAGAAGTGCAGATACAGTTGCGTTACTGTTGTACAAAAAGCATTCTTTTAGAGCTCTATAATTATGCAAACAGTCAAAATTTTGGGGTGATTACAGTCTACACTTTACAGTAAAATGACAACGCAGAAGTTTGGATCGAACGGACGGACTATCTTTGCCCCGGTTCGTGTCGGTACTGATCATTACCAATAACATCCGCATTTGCGATGGGACGTTCTTAAAATCAACGATTAGATAAGTTGCTGGCGAAATTCTACTATGCGCGATATACGCATTATGATTACGTGAAAATATTGACGGGGTGCACAAAACTGTTATATTGCCTGCTTATGTGTTAAACAGTGTTGAACGGAAGTGGCGGTTATGTACACTGGCATGTACTGGTCTGAAGCGAGATCAACAACCGTCAACGGTGTAACAAGACAAGTTACAGAGAAAGTGCGGAAAGCCTGATGCTGCTGCTGTCAGTGGGTTTAGGGATTATGGATTTGCGCGCGATTGGTCACTTTAAATCATAGTTAGCGTCCACGAAAGTGCAAACATCAACCAATTTTTGCTCTCTTTGTCATCGAAATTTGAAGGTCTTAGTCTAATGTGCTCATTAGTTTGCTGTTTCTGGTTGTATTTGTATGTCGGGGCATAGCCATGGTACAGATTAACAGCTGCATGTGAAGGTTTGATCCAGATCATTCCTCGTTGATATTACGCAGAACTTAGAAGGCACTTCAGCGCTAGTGTCTTATAACGTACATTTTTTTTTCGATTTCGGTGTAGACCGCAGGCCCCGTTCCGAGTTTTCTTCTGGTTATTTCTAATCTGGCGTTTCTTTATTGATGTAAACACGTTCCGCACAGGCATGATTGCTGCACATTTTAACCAGAAACCGGTTGCTACTGTTTACTTTAGCCTGTAAATTACCGCTGACCACGCCTTTTCGGCGTTTCCCTTAAATATATATAACCTCTTCACAAAACAAATGCTTTCAGCATTCATTCTTGATCATTTGCGCCTTGCCATTCTCTTTCGGTTTAAAAACGATAAGTTCTCTATTTTCATTGACCCATCTATCGCGCGGATAGGTGGCAACGGCCTGCAAATAATACAGATTATCACACCGAAAATTTCTCGTGTGGTTTCGCCATACTTATTGCTAACAGGAATCCTGTTTTCGTAAAAATGCACTTTATACTTCTAGATTTCCACCCACGATGTTTTATTAACATTAGATAACACTTCGCAATCATTCGTAGATTGTCACGCAACAGCCGAGTTGCATATAAAAGGGGCAAAATAATACGACCTACTTCTCTCAAAACTGAAAATGTCTTGTTGGGAGATTATTAATTGATACCAGATAGTAGCCTGTTGTTCGTTATTCTACTGTGTTTACTGTGTTTACTGTGCTATCGCCCGGTGCTTCGCAGTGTTATTCAACCAAAATTAGTTTTTAGCAACACTTTTTAGCTCGTCCGACATCAAAATAATGTCTTTTACAGGTTGTGCACGCTATTTTCGGTAGCTCTACAACCAGTGCAGTAATCACTCTGAACTTCATTCTTACCGTTACATAGTAGGTGGTTCCCTCCCGCTGCATTTCTCTTTGGTAGGTCTTGTAGTCGTATCCACCAAAATGCAAACCACAAGTTGCCAGCGCTGCTTGACCGTTTGCATTCAGGGCTTCCTACAAAGAATAACATTACCGTTTTACCGCATCGGGCAAACTGCAGAGAAGTGCTTAGGAAGCGTGGTTGTCATTGTTACTAAACTAATTACGTAATTTAATTTACCTGGAAAATTCTCTTCACTTCCGCGTCAGCAGGTTTCGACGGTGACCTTACAGCTTCAACAAGAAATAAGCAAACAGAAAACATCGCGAGCGTTCTGGCGAACATTTTAGAAAAATGCTGAACTCTACGAAGCGTGCAGTGAGGCAATATGAAGGAAATCTCTTCGCTAAAATAACGCGGATCTCCCTGTTATATACGAAACATCACACTGCATTGCCATTGTTTGGCCTACGGCTCATTATACGAATTCATTCTGCACAAAGAATTCGAGGGTGATTCACATGGTAAAGCCGTTGTTTTCAGCAGCGTATCTTTCCAGCACCTGGTAGATTTGTCCTGCAGCCAGTCTTATGAAATGACAACCAGGAAATATTCTATTCCAACCGCCACATATTAGCCGAATGATAGCGCGTGCATATGTGACGGTAATAAAACTGTCAGAAGTTCTTTAGGTTTCCAGCGCTTTGAAGAGCTGCCAAGCGGATGCATTGAGAACATATCTAGTAACCAGTAATTTCAGAAGAAGACGAATCCGTTGTAATTTGGTGATCAGTCAATAAATCACCACTTTGTGGACGGAAAGAGTACGCAATGAGAGAAAATGTCGGAGTCATAAGCACGCGTACCGACAGAAATTTTTGTCCTACCGCTGCACTGTATTTCGTCAAATCCAGGTACTTAGCTTACAGTAGTTCTGACAGCGCTTTTAGCCAGTCCAACTGTTCCTTGACGGAACAAAGAAAAGCGGAGAATAAAATTCAACATTCACTAGTCTTGGCGTCACCTCTAAACAGTGGTAGCTATCTGCATGGTGTTTCTGGAAAAAAAGCAAGGGTGACACAGTTTCGCGCTTTGCTTGAACTTGGCTTCAATCGCACGCCCTGGATAAAATTTAGTGTGGCTTTTGCTATCAGTTTTGTTTCATTGGCCTGTGAGTTATCAGGCGCTTCGTGTCTTTCGGCTGTTTTATTGTTTAAAGACACATATTTTCGAACACATTGGGTAACAATTACCAGTCGCTGCACGCACAATGGGAAAAAGGCATTACGGATCCATCTTTCACTTTCGAAGCCACTGTTGACGCATCGCAGGTTGTTTGCATCCGCACAGCGGCGCTTTTTCGGACAGAACATCCGGATTGACCTGAGTCCAGCCTTGATGGAAACTTAGGCTGTGAAACGAAAGGCGACCAGATGTCGGGAAATTTAATATGGCCATCGGCCTCACTTTATCACTCGCAATTCGCAAAAACCGCTGTCACGGGAATCGAACCCGCGACCATCTGAGTCTCAGCGCGAACATACAACCACCATGCCAGCGGTGCATCATATAAATGCACGCGAGATTTTGCCGCTTTATCTATCTTTTTCCGCTCATTCATTTAGTCATACGCTTTCCGCTTATTCATTCATCTGCTTTCTGTTTATCCGCTTCATTATTTATCCACACGCTCGTGTACACAGTGGCGACCGCCCTCACAGCTGTCGACCGTTAACGGTACATCGGCATTTCGACACTTTCCCTTGCTTCGCGCTAACTTTCGCGTTGTTTGCGTGTTCTTCGGAATCGGACCCATCACTCTCCAGATTGTCTTCGAAAGGGAATATTGTTACTTGGCTCATATCGATACCATCTTCTAACATAAGTTACTCGTTTTTAATTAAATTTTATTGTTACCGTCTAGCGTGGAATCAAGGAAGGTAGAGAGTGCAGATTAGTCAGATTACGAATGGTACTGTACGAGCAGACCGGACTTGACCGCTATCAGTAAAAGTCAACGAATCGATCGCCCACGTAGAAAGCAATGTTAAGTTTAGCCATAAACTTATCAGCAGTTTTAAAAATTAGTCCTGCAATGTTCTGCAAATCTAGCAAACATGTGTTTCCACCTGCATATACAGTAAGCCAGAGGTTGAACTATTAAAGGTGAAAGCTGGTTTTCAGGCCACTGAATGTGTATTTCGTGTACCTTTCTGGATTGCTCGTTCGATCAAGTTTCGCCATTGAAATCGTCAGAGCTCGGGCTCTTGTTTCCGAGTTTATGGTTGGCGCCTTCTGTGCGTTTCCGCCCTGTTCGTAAGCCTTGAAGGTTATCAAAATAAAGCTCATCATCTGGTTAATAGTAAGAAGGACGGCTTGTCACAGGACAGCACAAAACGTCAACGCACCAGCGGATTATTTCAAACTGAGTTCATAGAACACTGTAATTTCGGCCCCTCGTGGAGCGGTGCTTAATCTAATACCGTTGACGTCCGCGGTCTGCTCTATTGTGTAACTCCTTCCGGTGTCAACATAAATTAAGTAGCTTCACTATTACTATGCTCCAAAAACTACGGTTTTCCCGAAATCCACTAAAATATCCATTTATGCAGAAATATTTAAGCCGCAAGTAAAGCGCTTCGTGTGTGTATATCGTACATTAAAGAGCATTTTCAAGCACCTTGGCCGCTCTGAATACAAACAGTTTCCATATACCGGCAGTTATCTAGCGACGCCTTCCGAACTGCAACAGGATGCACTCAGCTCATTCAGAGGCTCTTTCAGACAGGCCAATGGTCAGCGCCTGTGCCAAACTGGTGCAGTCAGGAGTTTACGGTTGAAAATTAATATGTCCGCGCATTAAGGGTTAAAATTCTCCTATTCCACTAATACTTTGTATGAGCTCATCTTCAGAAAATAATTTTTTACCGGTATGCTCCAGCGTTGTATGTACGTTCTTGCCACCGTTTGCGTTGGTCTTGAGTGTGAGTCGGATGATTATGAATTCAACGAACGCGACATCTCCTGTACCAATCAGCCACTTTCGACGCCATCTATATACTCCACCATTCTTGGTATCGTAATCAAACCTAACAGTGCCGTAGTTGTATTGCTTGGGGCTATTATCGATGTTCTGGCTATCCATAGGATGTGGCAGCTAGGTGTAAGTAACGCCTGTAGATGCACAACGGCTTTGGCATTTCCGATACTTTTGACAATGTATAGAAAATCCCTTTTAAAAATCTGTTGTTTTAATGGTGTTCAAATTTATCAAAATCTACATACTTATTTATCTTCTGTTGTTTTAATGGTGTTTAAATTTATCAAAATTTACATACTTATTTATCTTCTGTTGTTTTTAATGGTGTTTAAATTTATCAAAATATGCTGCACGACCTGTGACTGCATACAAACTAGTGCTTTAAATATGGTAAACCAGGTTCGTTTATAGAAAAAGACTCAAAAGTCAAGTACAAGTCCATATTTCCACAAGTGCATACTGTAGTTAAGGGTAACCCATAACATTACAAAATCCACGAAATTGTGGAAATAAGCCAGAAATCTTCCACGTTCATCTGAATTGCTGTTTTATGTCAGCCTGCCATACTTCTAGAATCAATGCCCAGCTCGTTCCCGAAACTTATCGAGTGCCAATTATCCCTGCTGTGCTCGCTCCTTTGCTCACAAAGACCCTGATTCAGTTAAGAGCACCATCATGAATCGATAATCCCGTAAACGATTAAAGTTATAGTAAGAGACAGGCCTAGATCCCAACATTTATTAAACGTCGTATAAATTTCGCTACATATTGTTGAGGGTCATGCAGCATCTGTTCTAGGTAGTTTACCAGCTCGCCCGAAGACATCTGATAACGATTTTGGTTGTTTTTCTAATGTCTGGTACTGTATTGTGGGCCTGTTACGTTAGTGCCGTCTGCACTCTCGTTTTGGTGCCATTTCAGCTTTTGCTAACAAAATACTTGTATATATGTTTCGAACATTATTAGCTGAATGAAATTTTACCGAATGTAGCGTTCATAATTGATTCTGTATCGATGTCAAGTTAATGAGCGGAACATATTCAGTCTTCGACTGATTTCCTTCGTATCGAAAAATAAGAAATAAGGCGAAAGCAGTAGTACGATCTTCAGTAGTGTGTCATGTGGTAGCTTTTTTGGTGCGGCGCTCACTAATCAAATTCACCGACGACTGTTTCGGTGCGAAACGAAAGGTCAAAAACTGCCTGGATGTAAATGTGTAATGATCTTTAGGCACCATCGCAACATTCCACATATTTCTCCCTGTGGATCCTGTTCGGCTCATTCCACGTGACTCCTGCTTATTAGTGCTTTCTCAAATCCGGAAGACAAGCCTTATTATTCCTAACTAAGCCCTGATATCCCCCGCTTGATCTTTTACTCATGATTCATGAAAGATAACCTTTCCACGGACAGACCCACTTTCCCGGGGTTTCTCCATGCATTACGCCAATCTTTTGTTGTTAATGCAATCACATGAACAGTCATAATACGTAACGCCAGGCAGCGAATTAAATTAAGCCTTGAAAGCACTCCAGGTCGCGCAGTCAGAGTCTGCATCACGCAAAGAACAAAGCTCAAGGGAGCAATTATATTAGTGGCCGCGTTATTTTTGAAAAGCCTTGCAAAGAGTTAAAAGCACCTGATTTCATTCTAAGCAGGGTGGATAATAACTCCGCTTAATAAGCACGCAGGCGATCCTAAAAACAGCAAAGATTACACGAAGGAGGAGAAAGCAACGCATGCAGTCGACTCAGTACGGAGGTCCTTTGTATAATTTTGACTAACATTCACGAAGTCTACTGACTGTTTTATCGGTAACATAATTTGCAAAAAAACATCACCATGGGGTTGCCGAATACTACTTCTACAGCCAATGCCACACAAAATATTGCATGGGATTTTTCGCCCATCTACAGCATTGTTATTATCATCCTGACAGTACTGGGCAACGGATTCATCCTGTTCCTGTACTGCTACTATAGCAAACTATATAGTCCATTCTCGGTGTACGTCATTAACCTGCTTATTGCCAACATTTTGGGCAGTATGATCCAGACGCCGCTGGACATTTACGTCCGCTTAATCAGGAGAAAGGCTTTCGACTCACTGTTTTGTTCATTCCATGTGTACTGTACCTACATGCTAACGTCCACTATTCCAGTGGCCCATGTTCTTATCACTGTCAATCGGGTCTGGGCTATTGCGGCTCCATTGTCCTATCGGAAACATCACTCATACAAAATGGCAGTTGCCGTTTGTGCTGGAATGTGGGTAAGCGAATGCAGGTGTATGCTACGATATTGCACGACTTAATTTCGCAAACAAATCTGTCGGTACTGCAGTTTCTCACTCAGTTTTCTTACTTTGTAGTAAATCTGAGTGTTGCAATATGTCAGAACAATCAAAAGTCCTTCCAACGAATTGTAAATGGTTTTTAATCTTGCTTAATTAAAAGCTCTCATAGTCGTCGAGCCGTGTTATCAAAACAGCTTTTGGCTTCCTCGCTTACGTCGTAAGGCAGTGCAATTTCCTGGAGACAAAGGTTCAAGAATCAGCTGCGTTTGTTCATTTTCTAACACGGTGAGCACTGTTTTCGATTGTCAAATTGAATAGTACAAACCCTTGCGACGCCGAATAAACTCCGAAAGACCATATTTGCTACATACAAAAGCTCTATAAAAAGCATGTTGAAGCAAGCTAAGGATGAGCACTGCTTTGCATTTTGCGCATCGTTGACGGGCGTTACTTAAAATTCGTTACTGTTACCAGGTATTCCTGAACGCGTACATTTTGCCCTTTGTGGTCATTGACGGACTACACCATCGCACGCCTTCCGACAACGTCCAGTGCACCGCCAACCAGGACTGGTCCAACTGGGTCGTCGGCAACCGTGCCATGTTCTACATCAGCACCGAGTTCA
>JAQGAU010004007.1:0-12252 GCA_034698045.1 Paramacrobiotus richtersi
CCTTTTGCAACGCGGCCGCAGTGGATACCACGTCCCGTACACACTCAGCTGCATTGTATCGACCAAACCCTCCCCCTGCCAGCACCGCATGAAGTGCCGCACTGGCAACCTCTCCGTACATGACGATTCTCTGGTCTCTTCCCCTGTGGTTCTTCTTTCTTTTGTCTGAACTTGTTTTTGTTGCCGATGGAATTGTTATCGTCGTTTTAAGAGGTACATGGTCCGACAAGTAATCGTACGAATCATCAATATCAAAATTTCGAACAAATCGAAGCTTATCCTGTTCGGCACATACGTAATCGACTACCGACATTCCATTGTATGTCTTACAACTAAATCTTGACGGGAAAGATTTTCCGAAATCCTGCAATCCGTTTAGTGGCACCAAACCGTTCTGCGAGAGAAACTGGTTGAAACGTTTTCCCCTGACATTCGAATTTTCGTTATCAATGTTTACAGATTGAATTCGCTGGACAACCGAACTGTCAATTGACCGGTCAAAACTGCGGTCGTCTGCCATGACTAGCTCATCTCCGATTCTTGCATTGAAGTCTCCACACAAAAGCATGATGTCAGATACACTGCCCAATATACAGAGCTGAGTGCTAAGGTAATCGAAGTAATCGCTATCATCCAGAGCAAGTGGAGAATTAGAAGGCGGAATATATATACAGATTAAGGAAAGTATAACCACAGAGCCCGTGCGTTGCAACACCAGACAAAGAATATCCTCGAAGTCGTTATATGTATCTTTCACCGAAAAAGTGTTCTTCACATAAATGCTCACTCCCCCACCCCGTCTCTGTAATCTTGTATGGTGTACAGTTGTATGCTCATTCGATTCATACGTTGGATCCCCTGCTGCAAGTTTTGTTTCGATGAAAACACAGATATCATATTCATTTAGTATATTCAGAAAATCAGATCGATAATTATCTTCCAATCTTCCAATTCCATTTACATTCAAGGTAAAGACTGTAACCAGGTCACATTCGCCAGGAATGTCAGCCTCGCACACAATACCCCGACTGCCAGACACTTTTTCCCCGGGAAACGCCGCATCTGTATTATCACATTGTTACCAACCCGCCCAGCAGACATGGCAGCTGAATAGGACATGTCAGGGAGGGCAATGCCGAAAGGATCGTTTATGGTGTTTACCCGACTCGTACTCACCTGCATTTGGTCGTTAACGCTTTGTTCATACCAGTGAGACGTGTTATTCTTTCCCGTATTGCTAATCGAATCAGACAAAGGCTCAGATGAGAAAGGAAAAGTGACGACAGAGTGAGACCGTAAATTAGGACAATCTATAATAGCGGAAACAGCACTGGCAGACTGAGAACAGTCGGTCGACTGCGGCGTGCCAAATATCTGCAAAGAATGAGGGAAAGGTGAATGCAAGGCTTTTGAAAAGGGTAAAGGTGAAAGAGAAAGAGAGGAGTTAGATTCAGCGTAATCAACAGTCATTATGAAATCGTCCACATCAAAGGTCACTTCGTTTATCGTTCTCAAAGAACGTTTTTTGCGAAATTGCGGTTACAAAAAGTTGTACTCAACATCTGCTTCTTTTCTGCATATACACTGCAATGCTTCCGATCGAACGCATGATGTACGCACTCACTCCTCGGTTTACGCCTGTCGAGACAATTCGGGCATAGTGGTTCAACGTCCCAGTTGTATTTACAGTCATCGAACTCATGCGATTCATCACAAAAACCACATCGGGCATCATAGGTGCAGTCTGCAGAACGATGGCCATAACGAGAGCATCTAAAACACTGAATTATCCTGTGATGCTCTTCTACTGGGCACGAATCAAAATCAATGCAAACAGACCGCTTTTTTAATAGAAACTCAAAAACGTCGAAGCTAGTTTCAACGACAAACGCACAGGTCGAAATATCCTTATTTCGGCTTTCCAGTTTCACTACAATCCTGACGTCATTCGTAGATTTCTGAAGAGAATTCTGAGCGATCAGTCTTTCGTGAAATTCTTCCGCGGTCAAGTTTTTACGCACTTTCCGCACTATCAGGCGAGGTTTTTTAATCTGGGGCAACTCAACAGAGCATTTCAGGGCGTCAGTACATTTTGAAAACTCAGCCATACCTTTCTGGCGATCCTGTTTTGTTGGAAATTGCATAATTACTGACTTACCTGAGCCGGCTTTCATCTTGCTCATGGCAAATGTGCGATTGTCGGCGGGGATGTTATTCTGCAGCGCTGCCTTGAAGTCTTTGATCTCCTGTCGGGACATCTTCGCGCTTTTTGGAGGGACGTTGGTCGGATCATCACATGTGGGCCGAAAGATCAGCACGTTTCCTTCTGATGGATCGGTTACATTTGCAGCATTTTCCGGGGATTTACATGAAGTTCGTTCATTTCGCAAACAGTTGAGTTCTGCATCCTTAGCTGCGATGGATTCGTTTTTAGCCACGATTATTTCCGCCTGCAGTGTCTGGATTGTCTCCATGGCCCGTTGATATTGCAGCGCGAGTTTTCCCGGCATAATCCGCAAAGAATACACATTATCAAGAATAAATTGCCGAATATCTTCGACTTTTGCGGTTTCGACAAGCTCAATAAGTGATTCATTGATATCACGCACTTCTTTAATGAGATCAACAAGGGATTTTTCCTTTACAGCATTCGAGGATAAATCCATGATGTTTTGCGGTAAACAAGAAAGAATTCAAGTAATCACACCATCATCGAAATGTATCCGAAATAATCATCCAAAGATCGTCAAAATAACCACTTGCGCCATAATTAAGCGCTCTGTAAGAGTTACCGGCATGTTCAGCATGAGCAGAACCCTGTTATGCACGATACCTAACTTAATCAAGTGGAGTAAAGCGTAGGAGTGTGATTTCTGACTGATTTCTGGCCAATGAACAAGCTCAAGATCATTTTCTTCTCCGGAGGCACGATTCAGCACCTGATGAGCCTCTCAGCCTTCACTGTCTCACCTTCATTCACAGAATATACAGCCGTCTGACAGCTAACGATATATGCGATCGTAACACAATTAAAATTCTATGGTGCAGCATTCTACCGTCTATCTGGCACAATCTTTTTACTGCATATGAGACTTGTTTATAACAGTGCGTTACCATCTGCCGCAGCATTGACCAGAAACTGCGGTTTGTGATTGTGGCTATCCGTATTACAACATTCATCTATTTACTGAATATCTTCTTTGGGATGGCTATCGCAGAAGCGCCGAACATTACAACAACAGCTGAGATGTTCCGCGATGACTTCAACAATGGCGTTCTTGACAAGAGTAAATGGTATATTTTGGATGGAATTTCAGATTCCTATGGGAAAGATAGAATATTCAGCGCGCATAATGTAGCCGTGCACAATGGCAGCCTGCGGCTCCGCACTGGTAGCCAAATGTCCGTCTCAGATGTTGACGGCAAGGGAATTTCGACAACATACAGTATGATCCGCACGGGCGACAAGTTCAGCTTCCGCAACGGGCAGGTTGAAATCAGAGCCACAATGGCGCCAAGAGCGAAATCTGTGATTTCCTTGTATAACCCGAAGTGCACAATGAAAAAACCAATTGAGCCTGGCTCGTGTATACCAGAAATAATTTTTTTGTTTTCTGCCGACATGCCCAAAACCATTGTTTGCCGGGTGCGGTATTACAACGGCACTTTTGTAAAAGATCCCCGTACAGTTGGCTTGTCCGGCAGGATTCACAAGAGGTAAGGACCCTGTACGAAAAAGTAAGTACCGAGTATTTTGAGTTTTTTTCTTGTTTTTGATCGAATTGATGGCTGCCTGGCGCACCATGTTCACTACAACCAAGAGCTACCGATATAAACTGTGTATAGTGTTAGACGCCTGCTTAGGGATGGCAAAACTAAAACTCACTTCACTTCGTTAAACTAAAACCAAACCAAAATTTTTAACCGTTAAATCTTACTTGGTTAAATTCTTTGGTCGACCAAAACATGCTCGTCAAAAATTTTGGTGACCAAAACCGACTTCACCAAAAAGTTTGGTCGGTTAACCAAAGTTAACGAATACTAAAGTTTTATTCAATAAATTTTTTCAAACATATTATAGTAGCTATACGGCAGCCGCCTGAAAATCACAAATGGCTCCTCGTCTAAAATTTCGTTTTATTTGTGTAATGAGAGTACTCATGTTAGCCATGTACGGTCGCACAAGCTGACAAGTTTATTCAGCATCAATAACTCGACTGGTGGCAACAACATCCCACGATTTTAAGCACATAATCGCTTGAACTGAGCCGCTAGAAATGCGGTTGCGATTCTGGGTGATAATATATTTTGCCTTAGAATTTTCACGTTCTGACTGCACCGAAGAAACCGGAATACCGAGGATATCCATTGCCAGTTTCTGCAAAGTTGGGAATTTTCTGGCATTTCGCCAGTAGTCCATAATACAAATGTCATGGACTGGTGACGTGCTTAGATACTCTTCCACTTCATCCACTGCGACTGTTTGTCCACCATACTTTTGGGCCAACATCTGCTCTCTGAGAGTCTTTGGCTCTTTCCCGGCACCCGTAGCCCCAGTAGATTGCGATGTCGGCTGATTGGTTCCATATTTAGCCAGCATTCCTTTCATTAGCGGTCGAACCTGGGATTTCTCAGCATCAGATAGTTCGGTGTCTTTAAAGGCAGGATCCAAAATGCGCCCAACAAGAACGATGTCTTTGTTCCAGTCTGTCAATGCCTTCTCAATAGGAACCAGCATTGCTTTCGCCGCAGTGCGCAACCACAATGCCTGGAAAGATAAAATGATAGGCTGCGGTCGGAGAAACAAATATGAGAAACACAGCTCATACTGAAAGTTGATACTACAAGCGAAATTTATAGCTATATAAAGATATTATAGCGACTATGTTTTCTACGTTAGTCGGCGAAGAAGTCTACGTACAGAATTGATACCAGCTGTCGTAGCCGTCTCCGTCAAATGTCGTTTGAGTTCCAGCAGATAGGAGGTTGCCAAATGCATCGTTGGCTCACGAGCAGAAGAAAATTCCTCGGTGATTTTTCGGAAGGGGCCAAGTAGAGTTATCAGTTCGTTTACGACAGACCAATCCTCATCCGTTAACAACAAATGTTCGAATCCTTTGGTACTGGCGAAGTACTCGTCCAATTCAGCTCGCATACTGTAGGCAGCTTTGCACATGTCAAACGTACTATTCCATCTAGTTTTACAGTCCAACTTGAGACCAATTGTTTTCCGTTTTGAGGCCAGGCGGTAATCTTCCATTGCACGCGGACGTTTCAGAGTGACCACAATTTCGCGCAGCTGCCCAATGACTTCGAGTTTCTCCTTAAACCCTGCCGACACCGAAAGGTGCAGCGCGTGGTCCAAACAACGCAGCCAAACTTCGGGAACTGTAATGTGAAATATTTGTTTCGTCATACAGAAGCACAGTTAAAACATATTTAATTTTTCCGGTTGGAGTACCTTGATTTCCTTTCCCGCGCACTCGTCGTTCATTTTTCAGCTGATCCAATAGTAGCTTAGCTTTTTCACACGCTGATTTCATATTGCTAGCTCCGTCGGTGACAATGGCCATGATTTTGTCTTGAATCTGAAACTCCTTCAGGACGGCCATGAGCAGTGATGCAATGTTCTCGGCAGTGTGACGCTCTTGAATATAGACAAATCCCAACAAAATATAGACGTGCTGCCAGTCGCTGTTGATCCAGTGTGCGGTAATCGGAAAGTATGATTCACTACAATAAAATTATA
Source organism: Paramacrobiotus richtersi (assembly GCA_034698045.1). Classification (NCBI taxonomy): domain Eukaryota; kingdom Metazoa; phylum Tardigrada; class Eutardigrada; order Parachela; family Macrobiotidae; genus Paramacrobiotus; species Paramacrobiotus richtersi. Next base: position 5,750 of record JAQGAU010004007.1, read on the forward strand.
GTCGTATGTAATCACTGTGTAACTGTTAACGAATACCAGTGAGCGTCTTTACCTAGCAAGAGAAGTCCAGGAATCGAGAGTGATTGTGATTCGCCCAGGAGCACCTTTGATAAAAAGAATGACGGACTTCTTTTTTTCGCAGTATTGTTGCATGATGCGGCCTTTTATCGTGTTTCTCGAAGGAACCTGTAAAGACCAAATCCACGTAATTGATAAAATTAACGGCGGTTACTGTAAGATTCTGCTCGTCTGTTTAACATCCTGTTGCAGTATCAAAATTCACCATCACTGAACCTGATAAAACTGAACGGAATCTTTGAAAGTCAAAGCTGAACAATACCAGAAAACGTACCTTGAAACCATCGTTAAGGAAGTTGACAAATTCCCTGAATTCTTCTTCGTCCACCAAGCTGAAAGGCAACGAACAGGCCACTATCAGACGAACCAGAATATCCTCTCCTTCTTTCTGCAGTGGTTTGGCCAGTTTCGGTGCCTGTGGATCCTTTGCGCGAAACCATTCCGGAATAGGCTTCGGTTTGCTGATATCTGCTTCTTTCCATTTCGAGGGATGCTCCGCTTTTAGGTGATATCCCAGTGTCGTTGTGGAGCTCTTGGCTGCATACGTTTTTGCGCAGTGATTACACTTATGGCTACCATCGGTTTTGGTGGTAAAATTTTCGCGGACAACGGTGGACGTGGTTTTTTTCAGACGACCGGAACTGCTGGCATTAATTTCGGGATTGGAAGAACAATCCGACTGTGCTGCAGGCGTAGATGGCTGGATGTCTATGTCGTTCAGCTCGCGCATTTCTTCTTCTACCAGCTCTTGATGACGCCGATTGTCTTCTTCGTCTTCCAACCGCTGCCTCCGAGATTCTGCATTACGGGCGCTGAGAGACATTTCAGCAAACAAAATTTTTCGGCGGTAACTGTGACAAGAAGCTATCTTATACAACAAATACACGGTAAACCTCAAATTTGTAAGTAGCTCAGAATTACACGTTACGGTAAACAGCTGTAATGCAGAGTGATCAGACGCAGCAGCGCAGCGTAACTGTGTGAGCCGTGCTTGTATGGCAAGCTGTTTGGCACGTCAGCGACACTATTCTTCGATCAGCAATTTGACAGCAAACAGCCGTGTTGCAACAATTGCTCTCCAAACGGCATGCCATCCACAACAGAAATGCATTTTTTATTGCAGTTTGCAACGCAGGCCGCAAAGGTCTTGCGTGACAGCCATAGAATGTTGGTTAACCGGTTAACCGTCAAAAATTGACCGTCAAAACTTACTTCACTCACTAAATTAGCGACCAAATTGTCTTTCACTAAAACTTTTAACGACCAAAACTCACTTCACCAAACAGTTTGGTTTTCGCAGAAGTTAACCGTCGTTAACGACTAATTAACGAACTAATTTAGTTTTGCCAACCCTACGCCTGCTAGCTCCAGGACGAATCAGCAGTGAGCGCGAATGATACTAATTTGTAAAATGAAAACGGTAGAAAAAGCTTATGTTTCAACTGTTTCAAGGCTGTAGTATTTAATTATTGACACCCACCTTGTCTTGAAGTTCAACAGTGCTGATTGATTACACAACACGCCTAAACTGCATTTTAGTACCCAAGATTTGACCATGGACTACCACATCTACAAGATAATCTGGAGCGATGAGATGATCTTTTGGCTGGTCGATGACAATCCGGCGTATTGTGTCCTTTTAAAACCTCGCGACACGGACACGTGGCAAAACAAGCAGATTCTTCTGCAAACATTGTTCAACGACGACACTTTGAAGACCTTGCCCACCGGGCCAACTGAAACGTCAATCGATTACGTTGTTGTCAATTGATTTCCTTATGATTCAGAGAAAATTTCGAATATGATATTGGCGGTTACAAGCCACTTGTTCGCAGACCAGAACGACTATTACAACATCTTTCAGAAGAAAAGGAAACCCCTGCCTGGTGGCAAGAATAGCACGCTGATGGTACCTTTGGTTTCACACAGCATCACCTGGTCAGTATCTTCCAAAGCCACGATCCCGTTGGTGTCCCACAATGCAACCTGGATAGTATCTCCCGGAGCTGTCACAGTTATGACTTTCTTTTGGTGGATTTATGTCTTCTCCGTTCAGTTGTAGTTATACTTGTAGAAAGTGCACAGAGAATGGACAATCCGTAGTCCGGACGAAAATGCGACCGTCATGAACACAAGCTACTAATGTACTTTCGTATCGTGGCAAACAAATGAAAGAAAAGGCTTGGCAGTTAAATGCAACAAATACCGTTATCGATCCAATCTAGAGATTGAAAAACTGAATGGTTGCTGTGATGCGTCATGTGGAAATTTCGTGGATTCGCAATAAACGACAGCACATATCTGCAGCAGGGCTTCTTGTTGCGTGTAAGCACAGAAGTATTAAGGAAACCGCAACTTGACATAAATAACAATATACTTAACGTCATGCCTAGCTACAGAAATACGTGTACATACACGTGTATATACACGTGTTATGATAACAAACGGTTCACCGTTAAAGTGCTTCCAGGCAAACAAAGTTTACCATTTCTAATGATAAACTGTGTACTTGCTCATTGTGCAATGCAAAGTTCTGTACTGTATTCTGCTCTCTGGCTGGCACAGGATTTGTACTGTTTTATATTAATTTTCACTCGTTGTGTACAGGGTTTGAATACCTTGCTTTTAATCTCGTGCCGCAACACTTCAGTCTGCAGCGAACTGTAACTATAAACTGCGATTTGTGAGGATACCACCATTATAATTATCTGTTTGCTCCATACCTGGTTTTGGATGATCAACGCACAGGCGCTAAACAACTCAACAACCGTGGAGATATTTCGCGATGACTTCACCAATGGAGCCATCAACGACTGGTCCATCAGTGATGGAGCTTCATATTTTAATGAACAAGAGGTCCTCTTTAGCCAGTTTAACGTCGCTGCACATGACGGCACTTTGCGACTCCGTATTGGCAGCCAAGCATCCGCCTCAAATGCTAAAACAAAACCATTGGAGCCGACATTTGTATCGTCTGGTATGATCCACACTCGTGACGGATTCAATTTGGATAACATGCAGATCGAAATCAAAGCCAAAATGACGGCGGAAAATGGAACGCTGTCAATGATTTCCTTTCATAATCCAAACTGCACGATGGACGAACGCTGTGATTACGGCTCGAATATTCCTGGATTTAGTGTTTGGGGTGAAATGCCGACACGAATTTTTTGCAGTCTGCGTCAGCACAATGACAACGACAACAGTTATAGCCGTTCGGTTGCAATTAATACCAAGAATTCCAGAATTTATACCAGGTAAAAGTTTGGCTAGGCAAAACACTCAGCACGAGATATGTAACCGATTGTGAGTCGTTTAGTTTAGTTTATTCAAGAGCAGACACACCCGTGGCACTCAGAGTCTGGTCATCAAAAGCAGTTCAAAAACAAGAAAACACACGACAACAAAATTAAGAAAATTTTTAGTAGCGTTTTAGCGAGAAAGAAGATTATCAAAATTGACACGACACAAGAATGTTCTAACCGTGCCACACTCCAAAACATTTTCCGTGCATTTCATGATGTTGGTAAAGAGATCTTTTATTCTCATCGTTCTTAGATGTTCCACTGTAATCTGTCTGAAAGTAATTCAGAAATATGACGAAGTGTATTTAAGATAAGAGTGAAGCTATAGCCACCCATTTGCACCCATAAATGGCTATACAGTAGGTACCCAAATCTGAAATAGAAAAAGCACACCCATAAACGCTTCAGCCACCCGGCCATAAAGGATAAAAAGCAAGAATACCGAAATGCAGTGCTCGTGCGCAGAAACCAAACAACGACGTTTAACAAGCTATGAAGGGAAATACCTCGTCAAATATCTACTGTTATGTACATTATTATGTGATTGCGTATTATGTTCATCATTTATCTTTGAAAAACTGTAATTTAAACGGCAACACAGATTCTGAAGTACAAGGTGACGGAGAGGAAGTAGATTTTTTGTTCCTGCTATACTCCAGGCAGAAGACCAGTTGGCAGACAGGCATGTCTCATGGGCCGAATTCGTTACGGCCTGGAAGTGGAAACCCAAGAAAAAAGAAGCATCTGTCTAAACATTTTTCACGAAAAAGTCGAAGTACATCAAGAAAATTCGCGCGGACGACTGAGCTGAGCGGTTGAATGTACTACGGGCCACTTTAATATGCATCCGTTCCGGCGAATATATGTACCAAACGGGACAGGAAAGCGAACATTCACCCACACGAGAAAAAGGGGTGCAAGCCACTGCAAGGCTCGTCGTATCCGCCCAGCTCCGACAAGGACTACTGGCTCTTGATGCAGATTGTAGATTAACGCGATATGGGTGCCTATAGTCTTTGTCGGTGTAGGAAACGATATGGGTGGCTTAGTCCATGGCTATGTCGATTTATGGGTGCTATGGGTGTCGATAGCGGTTGTGGGTGTTTATGGGTGACCATAGCCAAGATAAATGAGTTCTGGAGGAAATTGCCAATACTGTTACTTTTATTCGTGACTTAAAAAGTATTTATTAAAAAAAGTATTTCTTACAAAGTATTCCCAATAGTATTTGTGCCATGTTGTATCTGTACAGCAGAAATATGCGCCCGACCGCTGGCTGCTTCCTATTCAACTGAACAGCTTCTCATTCGTAGTCCGTAATAATTAAGCCATTGCGAAAGAACTTCAATGTCTATTCCCTGACAACAATGCATGACCTTAGGAATGCGTACATACATACGACAGCTACGCTATACGTTGTACAATGGGCAATGGCCAATGGAAAGATGCGTGTATCGACAGCGGTGCCTCTATTGCGAGACGGTTTTTTTTTTACTTTAACGCTGTCACTATTTTCCGCCAAAGCGTACCACATTAACTATGCAATACATACACTCTGTTATCCTTTCAGGCCGATTAAATACTGCAAAAGACAAAAGTTACTAATTTGAGCACAAGCGTAAAACTTGGATTGAGAAGTTAGTCGAAGAAGTCGGGGAACGCGGATAGTTAGTCTTACTACCTTGGATAGTGTAGAAGCTGCTGATGGTATGCAGAATGCATACCATCAGTGCAGAACCTGCAAACAGTGTCGCACTGATGCACAGGGACACGACTATTGGCGAATGGCGATATTGACTTTTCCAGTTGAAATGATTGACCTTTGGCATTTTTTTGAAGCCTACTCGAGCTCAGTTAAAGAGCGAGCACATGCGATTATATGGGTCAACACTGGCGCTCACGGCGTAAAGTGCGCGCGTTTATAAAGTACGCGTCCAGATATCCCTGAATTTGACAAAAAGCTTGATTGCAAATCCAGAACTAACGCTCCTACTGCATTCCAGCAACCAAGATTTTACACTGGACTACCATATCTACAAGTTCATCTGGACTTATGATGTGCTGTTTTGGCTGGTGGATGACGATCCGGTCTTTGCTTTTGCAAAACCAATAGACGCGGACACGTGGCCAGATTTGGAGATTCTTCTGGGGGTCTTTTACTATCCATATGACATCAGCAGCGCATTTACAGCATTATCACCCAAACCAGCAGGAATGTCTGTTGATTACGTTGCAGTCAGCCCCTTTCCTCATGACTTGTTGAAAATTAATACGATGATGCTAAAGTATGTAATGTCTTCGTCGGAAGTGTTAGAGGGGATCGTGGACTGGAATCCAGGCAAATACGAAGGCATCAATAAGACGTTTATTTTCCCTTTGGTAGCACACAGTGTCACCTGGTCAGTATCTTCCAGAGCAACGGTCCTTTTGGTATCCCACAATGCCTCCCTGCTAATATCTTCCGGAGCTGTCACAGTTTTGACTTTGTTTTGTTGGATTTGTACATTACTTTGGTTTTACATTGCTGCATGTACATTGAGCTGTTTAGTGTAGTAGCGCGGGACTTGTCGTCAAAAAAGATATGTACATGTAAAGCCGGCAGTACTTTGCATCACCCTAGTACTTGCGCGGATGAAATATGTTTACAAACACGAAGAAGAACAAGTTTAGGTTTGCCCACGGCAACAAATTCTGAGCATATGCAGATAATGATTTTACTGTGCATGATGTCATTCATGATCATGTATCGTCAGAAATCTAGTGTATGGCATGAAAACGCTCCAGGTATTCGAAGATCAGCTTGTGTTATTACGAGATTCTAAGAGTATGCCTGTTACTTAGCAGGAAGTTTGAACTCCGATTCGAACGCCGCCAAAGGTCCGATTGAAATGAGTGCTATAGATAAGACAAGTAATTAATTTTAGTGTCAGGCAGCTTGTAAACAAAAATCCCGCGGGTTATACATTCTATCCGATGACAGCGATTCTAGGTTAAGGCCACTGCTAGCAGACGACAGTAAGCCCACAATAGATAGCTTTTTTGAGCTATCTGTTAGTTTAAAATTATCTCTGCACAATGGCCGCATACGCAAGGCATTCAGCTGCACAATGGTGTGCCGCG
>JAQGAU010004008.1:0-12249 GCA_034698045.1 Paramacrobiotus richtersi
TCTCGGTTGGCGAGCCCACCTAAAACTCTGTCAGTTTTGCCACGGTTTCGGCTTTTTTGCGGTTTTTGTGCGAGACGTGTGCAGAGGCGAAACTTCAATCGAAAGTCCAGCCAAAACGGTTTGTGACACGTATGCCATACGTATACAGGGCTTATGCTGAAGTACTCATTGACTGATAGGCAGCGCAACTCAAATTTTCAGTGGTAACTGACTTCATCGGAATATATATACTTCATTGGAGCTACTGCGCACCAGTGTGGTCAGGAGCTGCCGAACAACACCGGAAAAAAGCACAAGTGGCACAAAGAAATGCAGCACGGTCATTGGTAAACTACGACAACAGGAGGACAGTACCGGAAGTCATGGCGGAAGCTGGAACTGATCCAATTGAGAAGCGATGGAAAGCTCTGGATGCGGCATGGTTGTACCCAATAGCGAATTTTGCATCCGCTGATATTCCTGCCTATCTGAGAGAACACATCGTCTTCCGGACCAGCGAAAGAGATCTTCGAAAACCAGTTTGTGTTGAGGCGAACTGCAGAACAGCAGCCGGGGAAAGAATGTTTAGTCGGCCGTTGCGATTACTGTATCAGATCTTGCCTAGCGATCTCTTTTCTCAGAGCTTTGGGATTTTCAGATCTTCAGTACTAAATTTCCTGTGAATTTTTTGTAGTATGCAATCGGACTTGGTATGTCCCAGAAAGGGGTTTGTCTGGCTACGAAATAAATACAATATAATAATATGGCATCAGGAGCAGCAGGATGGATTGAATCCCGTTACGGAAGTAGCTAGCGTTTCAATATGAGACAGCGCATCGATCGTCAGTGCGCGGTTAGTACGCCGGTTACTTCAGTAGTGTACATGCGTTCAGCTTTAGCGGGAAAAATTCGTACCATCCTCATTATCGCAGTTAGATTACTTTTCTGTAAGGCCAGGTTTTATGGAGGCCGTCGCCAGATTTTAGCCGGCGGCCTGCCCAGATTTTTGGCGGCCTAGGCCACCAGCCAAGGCCAGGGCCAGGTTTTAGACGTTGCCGTCTTATTGTTGGTGCGTCGTGATTTCAAATGTCAAGATAATGGTGTATTTCATAGCTGTCATGTCGAACACGGGACGCAAAAATCAAAGCATGCCCGGATGCACCGTACCTTAGATGCCAGTTGCATTGTTTGTGTGTGTGAGTGTAGACTATACCTGCCTGTAATGTAGATACTATTGCGCTGTCTTCACTTCACTCACAAAGCATGCTTCAAACAGTTTCACCCCTATTTATGTACGCAGTTTTAAACTGGTGAGCATACAATACAGTTTTATGTTATTTCTGCAATGGGTAACCATGGCCAGTGTTTAGCCAGGCATGACCAGGTTAGATTCTGCCTCTGGGTAACCCAGGTTTTTTGGTGACCCTGCTCGCTGGGCATGCCCATGGGCAGGGGCCATGGCCAGGTTTTAGACCCTGCCCAGTTTGGCAGTTTCTTGATGCATCAAAGTGTTCCAACTTTTGTTTGCTATTGAAACTTGGTTTTCTCTCCGTGAAATTTATGAAAAATCTCCAACTTGAAGATATTAATTTTTTTCTTCATTTGAATTACGTTGTATGTGGCGGTAAGCGGTTCCCATAATTGTACACGTTCGATTAACGTACTTACAAATTAATGCATTTTCATTGGAATATTTGTCAACAGTGGTTTATTTGCGTTGTAAATTGTTATGAGATACGTGAACTAAATCAGAATAATTATATTATGTTATTTTGGCCTCGCAAAACAACAGAAAAATACTAACCAAAACCGGTAAAATAACTGCGAAATCAGTACAGTACCACATGACGAAATTAAATGTTAACGAAAAGTGTAGAACACAATTATTAAATCGAAGTAAAAAACCCCGAAAAATTTTATAAGACAATTATCAATATCAATAATTCAGATTCAGCTCAATCTGTCCCGGTCTATCAGCATAAAATTTAGCATAGGTTCGGGCAGAACTCTTTGCCCAAATCTATGCTACTTGTGCTTCCAGGTTGTAAAAATAGTGCAGCGGAAACCCTGGACAGAATGGTCTGATGAAATTATAACTAAATACGACAATACTTCTCGATCAGAACCTGGACAACTTCGAAGAAGAGTCTTAGGCAGCCGATCTGATATCAGAAATAGTTCTTAACCAAATTTATCACCTTTTAGTTTCAAGAATCTTTAACTAGTGTTATCAAGAATTATTATTACTTCTGGGTTATTCGCAAAACAGCACTACATAAATATTTCTTTACTATTTATATTATTATTATTACATACAATTTATTTGATAGTACTGCGCCAACACAAACCGAAATAATGGAAATCATAAATTACCAACAACGAACTAAAGTTGTCTGTAAATAACAAACACAGCCGCGCTTTGTCTGGATTTAAAAGCATGTGCCTGCTTTTATAATGAAGGCTTTCAAAAGCGAAAACTTCAGAAACACGGTTCAAACACCATACGCATATGCACAGAATCGTTACGTAATGTTAATGAGTTTGCTTTAGTATCACCACAATTTGTAGGTAGAACAGTGTGCATGATGCAAAATCTGCTGGCAGTTTTAAAAATGCTGTTGTTTGTGCTGATTTTGTTTTCTTTAAACTATGTGCTAAAATACAATTGCTTTAGCGTATGTAATGGAGCGCCGTACTGGTGCGTCAGGTTTCGAGCTCCTTTATCAATGCATCACGGAAACCAGCCCAACCGCGCTAGAAGGAGGGAAACCTGAATGGATGTCGACATTTAAAATCTACGCCTAGAATGTTGTTAGTTCTCTAATTCTTCTAATTTGTGTTAATTGCAGTGAATTGTTAAGAACGTGCTGTCTTTTAGAAAACTGCGATTTACAAAAGAAATCTGTGATTTGTTATTGAATTAGGATTCCTAGAATGTTTTCGAACTGTGTATTGTTAGTTCCGGTTTGTATCGTTGGCATTTCCAAAATATTGTCTCAAACGATGCAATAAAACCTCCTTACTGGATATCGAAGGCGGGCCAAATTTGTAAAAATCAGAGAAGTGGAACAGAAATCAAAACCTCGACGTCCAATCCCTTTTTGGTTACTAAAGGTCATCGAAGTTATGACTAGGGAAAGGTCACTACTACACTGCGATCGAAACAAAATAACGGCAGCATCCCGCAGAAAATACATAAATCAAACGCGATAAACCGGAAGGATAATGGAATCAGGTTTATCGCATTTACACAGTATGGGAATAATTCTGTCTACCTTCTGGGATGTAAAGTAGTAAGTACCTATACAACCTCAGACAATTTAAACCACACTTGGAAGGAGGAAAAGGTCGTAAAAGCTGCCTTAGTAGAAAGATGGAGCAAAATTACATTTTCATGCCCTAAATATGCCAAACATCACGCAACGAGATTGTTATAATGTTTCACTGTACAAATATAAACAGCCGTTGCTACGATCACATTTCTTTTCTTACTCGAAGTATCCAGTCGGAAATACAGAAATAACCACGTTACACGTAGGTACAACCGGAAATACTGTAGTCCCGAGGAAAATCGTCAAACAGAAAACCCTACATACTAGAAGTACAGTTTTGAATTCTTACTGGTCTTGATAAGCACAGATCGAGAGCGGGTTATACCTAGTGACAATGTAATAAACTGGCTTGAATTGCTGATTAGTAACCTTAGGATTTGGACAGACGGTAGCAAAATATAGTACGGAAAACAGAAAACAGCGATCGTAGAATCCGGGCAGATTTAATCAGTTATAGCTGGACTGCAATCTTATCTGTATGTCAGCTCTACTTTATTACAGTGGCGGCTTCAATTATTCTACCGAACGCTCGGGCTTACCAAAGTAAACATTCACCGTAACACAAATGCACATAGCAGGTGAATTAAAAATGTTTGCTGATGCGACAGCAGTAGAACCAGTAAACCGGCATTTTTGCTCACCAAATCACCTTATTTCCTTACTTTTATGCGGATTTCTTTTATTGTTTTGATTTCTTCCTCTACTGTAGGTCTCGATCGTATTTTTGTAGGTTTAGTTCAATGTATTTTTTTTTATAAATACTTGTTGATTCCTTCTACTGTTTTATTGCTTTTGTGATTGTTTTATTCTTGTGCAGTCTGGACTCTGAACCGCTATGTAAAGCTACGTTTTCTGTGACACATAGTAACGTTACAGTGTAGCCATAATTGTGAGGTATATTTCTCAAAAATTACGACGCGAATTGTGGCGCACAAAGTATCATTCACGTTGATCGTATACACCTACGTAGCACCGTGATGTTTTCCATTGATTCCAAAACATGCCGACCCTGTATTCAAAGGCTGCTCTTTTTTGTTTTAATTTGTGCAAGTTAAGTGATGAACCGGCAGAAGCTGTCGCAATACCGTACAGGGTAGCTAACAGAGGATAAACGACTAATCTGTTTGCTTGTCTTCCGTTTTCAAACGCGGAAAAAACCACACCGTGGCATTGCACTACGATTATATGATTGTATGACAGGACCGCCGACAGTGTAGGCCAAATCAACTTTCAACGATCCGAGGTAAGGACGATCGATATCGCTACTGCAAACATGAACATGTCTGTCGTAAAAACAAGTGGAACGATGGTTTTTCTGACAGGATATTTTAACTAGGACAATATAGTTTCGACATTGATTTTTTGCTGATAGCCATCACACTACGGTTTCCCACGTTTTGTATGGACCAATTAGCTATGGTCAAAATTCCATCCCATCAGTTCATAAAATTCGCCGAGAAATATTTCTACGACCGCTAGTTAAACATCCGGCGCCATTCTTGCCTCTTGGTGCCATTTGTTCAAATCGAGATTCAGCAACACAACACTTCCGATGCTTAAACCAACCAATATGATCCTACAACAAAGCATTCTTTCGTAAAAAACTATTGACAAGTAAAGCGGTCACTAAAAGAAAAAATATTTAAGCTACTAATTTAAATGAATAAAAAACAATGTTGGTAAAAATCTTTCTAAACATCTAGAAGATTCGATAGATTTAGTGAACAAAATTGGATAAGATTAAGAAAAAAATTGAAACGCCAAAATCTAATTACTTCATAATCTTAATTGGCGCATCAGCCAAAAGAATAGATACTTTTCAGGCTGTTTCTTTGCTGATTTACAACCTGCAAATTTCCAGTTTTTTGGTAGTAGTTGTTGAATTAGATTATCGACAAAAACGTGTGCTTTCTCCTTTGTATGTGTAGACTGTGTTAGTCTGTGTAGTACGCGTGACAAAACGTAGTGCACTGACACGTATTCGAATTTGGCTCGTTCGTTTTCTGCTTGTGCCATAGACCAGCAATAATGCTTGTTAGTGGTAAAACTTTTTGTAGTGTACTGCTACTCATTTTGACGCCCGACTTCGTGTGATGCTGAAGGACAGTGCGTATAACGATCTGAGCCAGTGCATGTGTTCCCGTGGATTCTGGTCGGTTACGAGCCCAACGAAACTGGAGTTGACCCTGCCCAGCGATTACCGTGTTTCAAGGTAAACGGCCTGAAATAAGCACAGTCTTAAAATGTTTCTAGAGTCCTTTCATGCAGTTATTTCATCAGGTTGACGTTATGTTCTGCCGAAAGACATTCTTTTAGTCGTACCTTATCAGGTACTTATTAACTGTACTGTAAATTATAAGGTATTAAAGTTAATTTGTGAGAAAGTTGGGTGTTTCTAATTTTTAGTAAGCAAGGTAAACTGTTTGGGGATTGTAAAAATACATGTACTGTAGAAGTAGCGTGGTACCTACTACCTACTTGCCTTGAATCAACCTCAGCAAATTAATCCCAGATATTTCGTGATTACAAGACAATGAAATACCGCACAGTGCAAATCAATTTGTTCAAACAAGGATCTAGTATTTCCTGTCAGAATGCCAGCATATTCCTGCCAATCATCCCGACCAATTAACAACGCGGAAGCCGATAATTACAGGGCACCGTTCATTCCCGTAGCTGTTGACAAGTACAATATCGCATGCTTTCGTGAAACTCCGATTCCTGTTGACAAACAATCTGCCGGGCGGTTATTCACCCGACAGCCGCGTACGTGTTTGAGTCTTTGACAAATATTAATAAAATCTGTAAATTCTCACAGCGAATTCGCAATTGTCGGCACCGTACAGTCGTTCACTCAAGCCCCAAATGTGTTGGAACACATCGAACTGATCGAAGTATGCTCTGTTGTGGTGTATTGTATCAGGCTGACTGTAAGTGGGCTATGTGTACGACAACTCGAGTATATACTCTTACAATGTTAGAATGCACGGCATGACAGCTTTACAAATCAGCATAACTTACTCCCGCTGCGATATTTTCCGCGGCGTATAGTTTGTTCTTTTGGCTTTGCCACAGAATGGCTTTTGATAGCGCGGAATTGAGAATTCACCTGGAATAATGTGGATGTGCGCGGAGACGACGGACTACTGCACAATGGTCGCGTCATCGATGCTGTGGATGGGGGCCTTGTTGTGCATTTCGGGGGGACAGGTATCGCGGGTCCCCAGATTATTCCTTTCGATCGCGTCTACTTTCGTAGCTACACCACTTACTGCGGTGACGTCGAACTGGACATCAGTCTAGGACTGAAGACATCGGTTGGGGAATATCCCGTGGAGGTGCTGCTGCGTGTGCAGCCGGAGAACCCGTGGAAATGGTATCCGGGCATGTTGTCGGAGGCGTTTGGCCTGATCAGTGTCTCTTCGCCCGATCGCGAGCTAAAGGGATTCGTTGTGGAGCGGCGTATTCGGGAGAGGTCCACTGAGGAGAGGCTGGCTGGTTTGCGAGTAACGAAAGACGAGTTGTGTAGAAAACTGGCAGTGATACCCAGTCCGCCAGATGTTGTCGTTCCGTCGGATGAGCAACTGATTGCGATGTTCAACGCACACTGCCGAGAGCACGGTTACTGGATGATGGCCACCCCGGTGCTCAACAATCCGCACCATGGAGCATATAAGGAGTTGGCCGTACTGGGCAGGCTTGATGGTGGTAGAAGTGCTGGTGGTGCGGCTGCTGTTGGTAATGCTGATGAGGATGATGATGTTGATGATGATGAGTTTGAGAGGGATGATGATGGTGGCGGTGAGGTGGAGGAGTTTGGCTGGCCGCAGCATAAGTCTATCCGGAGCGAATTTCCAGCCCCTCGTAAGTGGTGGGCCTCGGGTATTCTTTCGAGTTTCTGGACTCTAATCCCAGCCAGGAATGTTATTTTTTTAAATCTTCTGTGTTAAAAACGGTCCTGGTTCAAAAGCAATACTTCTACAAAAGTATTTCAGAAGTATGAAGTATGTTAGTTTTCTTGAAAACAGCTTAACGCCATACAAAGCGTTAAACCAACTGAAACTTCAACGCTGTAGAAACTGAGTAGAAAGCAAAAACTACGCCCCAGAAATAAAAAAAATATTATTAAAATAAACTAATATAAATAAACTATTCAAAATAATAAAAATAATACGTAAATAAAATAATCAATAAACTACATAACTGGATAAATGAAATAATCAAAATGGTGACAAACTACATACCGTAAATAAAACTGCTATGAAAAACTACTGCCAGGATAGGCCGATGTGATGAGTCCGGTGTATTCTGTTACTAACTGCACCGCTTAACCATTAGGATAAGTTGCTGCTCTCGCTGCTCAACAAACGTATCGACAATCCGGAAAGCGGACGCGTCCCTTCCCCAGACGGTGACATCCAATTCCTGTATCGTGATCCGAGCCTTTTTCCACAGATCTTTGAATGCTTGTCGACCGGACAGCAGAGCAAGCTCCGTAGAGTATGCAGACAGTGGGATGGATTCCTCGCATCGGCCTACATCCGCCGCGTCGCCGTTGTCTGCCAGCCATGTTACGGACACCCGGCGTATGTTATGCCGTTCATCCCCTACCGATTCGCGATGGCTCCCTGCTTGTACAACGGATGGACCCATCATACCCGGGTGTTGGTCCTGTACGGTAATGGCAATAGCAAATCATGGGAACCCCTACTGGTGTGCGCTACCCACCTGGTACAGCGTATTTCGGCTGAAAAGGCATTACCGGCTGTCGAAATGCTGATACTAACCGGAGACTGGATGTTCCGTGTGGAAGGCTGTAACTGGGTCAACGCCTTGTGGGAAGTCTTCGCAGTGCTGGTGGGAGTCAGTCGACAGGTCCTCTTGAAGAACGTCCGCATTAACGTATACCTGGAACCATCCGCTGACAGACTTTCACGGCAGTGAAGTTTCACCCTCACTCATGCATGAACGCTTTGCTGACCGACTCATTACTCGCCAACTCACCGTGAATGATTTTTTGACCATGCTGAACAATGGGCTACGCGAGCTGCACACAACCGAGTTGGAACGCTTGGCGGAATGGATTACAGGGAAGCCCCTTGGAAAGCGCCCGTACCGGGACGTTGCTCAGGTGACAATCATGTTTTACCAAGGGGGGTTTAGGACAGCTGCATGGTTCTGTAAATGAGTGACGTGGTACTTTCCGCTTCTGGTATGGTGCTGTATTTAACAATATGCTGGGACACCGTTGCATGCCTTATGAGTTACATGCATTGCGCGTACGCATTGCGTTACATCTTACAAATTACACTGTTAGTTGTGGCTTATACCGGGTATTCGCATGTCACCTGTTCTGATGGATGGCAGCAAACCTAGACTTCCGCGCACTGTTTTGTTGCTGTACAGAATGCGTTATTCTTTGCAGATCCTCAAAATCACCGAGAACCTAGACCCGCGCGATGACGTGCGCTACCGCGTCATGTCGTTGTATGCCTATGGACCTCTTCGTCTGGAGGATATCGATGTTCGACAGCTGACAAAACTCACCCTGAATGCTGTACTGCAGCGCATGGCTAGCCAATCTTCTACAATTACTTGGAATATCACTTAACGAATTTGCGGACCGTTGAAGCAGTCTTCTTTGTTAAGTTTGTTCAATGGCTGGGCATGTCTGTTGTTGTCAGTGTGTCCTAGAAAACGCTTCATAAACAATCACGAGCTAACGCCAAATAGTACTGTACTGTAAGCGTCGAGATTTGCTTTAGTCTCAAAGATTTGGCGGGTTCGTATAGTTAAAACCGGAAGTTGGATCATTCAGTTGTTTGATTCTATTTCAGTCGTATTGCATTTCTGATTAGTACGACTCTAGGACTTCGGCAATGCGGTACTTCGTTATTGTACAAACAAGTAAATGGTCGACATGTTCACCGATCAACACCGGCCGTTTCCGAATCCCTTGTAAATTTTCTCGTCAACGGACTGAGGTGCCAAAACCGATCTTTTATTTAACTATTATAACAGTCACTTAAATTTTTACGTGGATCCTGCTTTGTCGTGTTTAGAAGAGTAGGAGTACTTCGGCAAAGTGTGGTCGAAAACTCAAAGGCCTCGACGTCATAACAGAATTTGTAATGACTTTTTCTTAATTGACTCATTGATTCATTTAAAATTAGAGCCGGTTTTTGTAACAGTGCTGAATATTTATAGCTATTTTACAAACCTGTGTCTTTCATACTTTTATTCTTTTAAACTTTTGCAACCAGCCTTCACGTTCGATAGGCAGTTGTGCGCCTGTGGTAAAGATCGAGTCATTTTGAAGGCAATAGTCGCTTTGGGTCACAATTTTGGTAGCTCCGGTCAGACAATACAGATTACACCGTTCACTGTGGTTTGAGCAATAAACGGCTCGCTCCAAGCCGTTTCTTTGAGTTTGCCCAACGTATGGAACTCGATGTAAAACCCGTAAAAACGTTTCTTGCAAAGTACCTAGGCTTGGCATTTGTGCAGTTGATCGTTTTGTAAGCTACTATCAGTTACTTAGTTCCTTTGTTGGGCACTTTCGCTTGGCATTATGTTCGAAATCAGTCGGAAGACTTCCGTTTCGAATCTAGCTGCATCACCAGGATCGACGTGTACTAGTGAGACGTGAGTAGCTTCGAATATGCACATATAGACAAAAATCAATACGAGTGCATATATGCACATATAACGCGAAAAAACCAGTGACAGGATAATTTGACGGCACTAATTGCCGGCGACCGTATTGAGGCACACAAGGTACTTAAAGTTAACACTTTTCCGCCGCTGTCATTGTTGGACTGCCGGAAAATCTTCCGAAAAATGTACACACTACACAGAGAAACGGGAAACAGGAACCCACCTCTGCATCACATTCCAATTCATACACAAACTGAAGCGAAAACTTTAAACCGAAACGAAAGGAAAAATATAAACAGTTGCTGACAAAATTAAACTTTAAACACAGGAACAACCAAACTGAAGCAAATAAAATTTTCAAGGATATTCATCTCATATTAATACACTTACACACGAAGAAAGTACGTATGAGAAAATTAGCTCAGACGGTTGGAAATAGCAACGCACAAACAAAAGGGAGAAGCTGTTGTTTATTTGGTTTTATTGACTTCTGGTTGTATGTAGTTGCGGCTGTTTGTCGAGTGCACTGCAGCATCGAGCATGCCTGAAACCTGTATGTATGCGTACTTCGGCTATGAGACAATCGTAGTGCAGTGGATTAATTTTCGAGCCTCGAGAAATTTACGACATGATTTTTACTACCTACTGTCTTTATGTGCAATTCCTTCTTACACTTTTTTGGATCAACTGTTTATTTTTCTCCAAATCCTCTTGCCAATGTTGCAAGTTACCGGTATTGTTACCGTAATTCGAAAGACAACATCAGCTGCACGTAAGTACTGTCACCATTATTAATCGATTTTTTAAATTTTACTTCTGCTGTCTATGTTATTAACAAAGTCAGTTATTGTGAGTTTCCAGAGAAATCATGACAACGTAGAATAGTCCTAACGATCGGAGAAAAGGAATACTTATCGCAACGAAAAATTAAAATCGTGTTTTTTCTTTGCAAGACCTCTTATAATTAACTGATCTAATAGCTTCGAATCGTTCGGAATGAAGTTGCTCACTGTATATCGCCACCCCACTACGGTTTCCCTTACGTTCCTTTATTATGGACCGACTTATACAACCCATGTTAATTTCACATTCAAATATGCGGCCTAATCACAAATCAGCGTAACAGAACATACAGCAGACGTATTGTACGCGACCGCCTCTGTCCTATTATTAATTACTATAATTTAAAACTAATATTTTACCATTTTCCCGTATAACGTAGCAAAATGTAATCGGACTCCAAAATAGTTGCACTGTATTTTGCAATTAAATAACAAAATCCACTTTGTTATTTGTAATTTACTTCTGTCTAGTGAAGCTATAGGAAAAGGGTTGTAAACACTACACTGCTTTCTTTATATTAAAGATTTTACTATCATAGCATTTGCTGTGAAAACACTTCTTTGGTCTATCGCTGCACTGTACATAATATTTTTATGTCGAATAGATTTTCCCAATAAATTATTTAATAATGCAAGAAATCGTCGATAATGCACATGTTACGGTCGCTGATAACACACTTCGAATAATTATCTTAAAAACAGAAAGAAATCTGCCCTCTCATTTATGTTAACTAAACAGAGCATTAAAGGCAATGCCATTTGTGTTACTGTGGAAGATACACAGTGCCATTACACTACGATTGTATGTGTGGCTGACACGCGACTGACAACCCTAATGCAGCTGCTAACGATCACTGTTATTTAAACAACAACAAAATACCTATCGCAAAACAAAAAGTAAAACCATGCTTTTTCCGGCAAAATCTCTTAATTTATCTCAAAGCTGGTAACGGATGAATCAATTGAAATTTGATAGCCACCACACTACGGTTTTTCCCACGTTGCTTATGGACCATTCAAATCTATCGGGTAATTAAAAAATCTGTTAAAACATAGGGTACAACTATAGGCACCCCCATACACCCCCTTTCACTAAAGGCACCCCCTTTGCACCCCGAATCATTATAGGCACCCCTTTTAAAATAAGAATAATTACAACATGCATCGCTGTTGCAATACTTATTGTCGTAATGAAATCGTGGCATTTGCTAACGTCCACAGCTAACTTGTAAGCGTATTCCCATAATGCTGTTTTATATGATACCGGCTGCTTTGCTTTGCACTATGGTAGCTGGAAACGACTTCCAGATCGTCCTCATCATCTCCTGTCGTAAACGATTCTAAACGAGCGAGCATATATGCAACTTCGAAGAGTTCGAGGTCAACTCGAAGCGCTTCCAGAAAGAGACTAACCAGACATTTATTGCATACTTGCCGAA
>JAQGAU010004009.1:0-12244 GCA_034698045.1 Paramacrobiotus richtersi
CGTTTCTCGGTATACATAGAAAATGTTTCAGATCATAGGTAAAGTATGTTGTTGATACTTTTAGTGCCATTGGTTTCAATTGTACGGATGGTGGCCTATTCGATATAATTATTGCTTTTGCACAAGTAAACATACACAAGAAATTGATACTACGATCATTTTGTGTATTTAGGCCGCATCAGCTAGTGTCTCTTCTTATTCCAAAAGACGTCGTGTTCACTTGTGCTTTGACGCATTTTTTATCAAGCTCTGTGACATCTGTCTGCAAATTCGCTTTCTACTGCATATTTGTATGTTTTTTTATGTGATTACCGATTCTACACTCAAATCAATGGTTTTTGATTATTATTTTTAATATTTAAATATTTTATTAATTTTTAATTTTGTTAATTAATATTCGTTGATTACCATTCTACAGTCAAATCAATGATTTTTAATTGATATTTTAAATATTTTAATATTTATTTTTTTTTATTTTTTTTAAAATTAATATTCGTTGATTATACATTGAAGTTTGGTACAACAAATCATTACGGATATTTTGGATTTGTATAACGAAACTGTAATTACAAACAAATATTTTCTAAAACATGGAAACTACAGAAATCAGTCAATTGATGTGTAGAGCAAATTAGCAATGAATTACAAAAACTTTCGCTGTTGAATGCCGGTACCCAAGGCAGTATGCCTTGAGTACGCCGGTGACACAACTTTGCGCGTTGGTCGAAATAAAAGCAAGAATTCTACCGATCCTGTCAATCCAAAGAATCCAAAGCGATTAATAAATATACAGACTATGTTTTCCGTGTTCCACTTTCCGACAAGAAATTCCGTTAGATTGTTCAATACTGTGCTAATGTGAGTTTTATCGGCTCACAGTGAGAGTCACGTTCGCTTCTTCGATTTAATTCGACGCTAATTTAGTCTTGTTCATACTCGTTGTCTCGCTTACGGTTAAAGAATTTCTGCATTGTTTTATTATGATTTATGTTGTAAATGTCATTAACAATGGGCATCTAAGTGCGTTTGGAGCGAAAAGAATAAATGGCTCACAATAACAGAGGAACCGTTATTTACAGCGCATGAGCCAGTATGCGATGTACGAGATTCCTTACGGCCGGTTTTTGTCCGATGTTATAATTTTCACTGACATAAGAACAGCCGCTAACCTCGAAGATTCACATCAAAGTGCGTTATTGTTTCTGATTACCAGAACATCGAGAAACTTTCTACACGAACGATTTTCGCCAAGTTTAACTGCTTTCGCGGCATTTTTCTAAAATCACATTTTCGATCTAGGAAATTTTCTAATGAAAACGTTTTGTGTAAATTGATTTGTAAAAATTGCAAATTTGCGCGGGGACGGTTTTGAACCATCCGTCCATTAATGTGAAGCTTCTTTGTTCACTAATAATGCGATATCTGAGCATAAAACTTCACTTATTTAGGAACGAAATCCGGTCCTTCACATGGGCTATCTGATCACACTTTACTGAAAAAGGATGTGAGTTTATTAATAGGAATAGCTTATTGCCCATCCAAAAACCGAAAGAAAAATTGTCTTTCCGGCAGACCAATTTATGTGAGATTTGCTATTGTGGAAGAATTCCGTTCACCGCGAGGATGCCGGGTAACATCGACCGCAATAACGATTTAGCCAGATAACAATTATAATTGAATTACATAATTATTACGATACCCGAGAGCTGGTCTTTTTCTGTTTATATATACGAAACGTAAATACTTAATTCTATGCATATTTTTCACAGGTAATCTATATCCGTTTAATAGCAGTGATTAAGACAGAAATTCAAGTCACTGAACAATTACAGATATTTTAATGTCACAAACTACATCGGAGACAGCTGAAAAAAGAAAAAATAAAGAAGAAAATTCAGTAATAAATAAAGATAAAAATTCAGTAATAATTACTGAAGAAAATGCAGTATCTCGCAACGAAAAGATGTCAGTAACCGAGAATCGAGATCCTTGTGCGATGCCGGCATTCTTGCAGTACCATCAAAACGTTCCAGATGCCTGAAGCGTGTTTCTTCAGTCTTCGTTCGCCGCACTTGGCTTGACCGTTTTCCGGACACCGTGAGGGAAATGTTCCAGCCTGATTTTTGACTATCTTCGATTTACGGCAAAATCGTTTAATCCGTCGCTGCTGCCGTAGAAAAGCGGCCGTATCATCAGGACATAGGTTCACCGGTTACACTACTTTCGCTCAACGATTTGACTAGGTCATGTTATTTTCATTATGGCATACTAAAACTGTACAGCAGTTACTCGGCCACTGCAAACGAATAATTTATTAGCCAATTTTTCAGGGTTTGTTAGGTTTTTACTCGTTAGAGGTACATACACCAAACTCAACTGCATGTTTTGTTTGTTGTCAATGTGCTCAAATCATTTGCAGCGGTGTACTGTTTTACTAACAAAATTACCAGTTTTACTAGTAAAAAAGAGCTAATAATCTATTCTTCCCTTCATGCACTACGCAACGGCAAAAGTTTCTAAATTCCATAGAGACAGATGGTGACCCCTGATTACACAATATTTAGCTCAATCAGCAGATAAGCAAAGCTTAGATCCATATATCACGCTTTACGCGTAGGATGTTCGCTCGTAAAAGGCCTGGGATGCGCCACAGCGTTACTGCAATTATCTGCGTTGGAAACCTTTAAAAGTGACAGAACTTAGGGCCATACGATTGCAAATGGACGAGGGCCCATGTTTCGCAATTTTGCAGGCGATATTTGGGTTTGATGTTTCGAAGAACTCTTTAGAAAAAGAATTGCCTAAAAGCAGCTGTCTTGAGGATGAGGTTAAAGCTAAACGGCGTCGGCAAACTCTTATTCGGGCGATACGCACCTTATGCCTGCTGGGTTTCCTGGCAGGTGCACTATGTGCACTCCGTGCCAATCTGAACTACGCACGGGAAATCTTGACATCCAACCTCGATTTTGACGCACTGTTCCAGAAATCCCGTTATCGACTGCGACAGATAACGGTGGTACTGATTGCCGGGATCGTATTCCAAAAATGCATTCATTTCGGACGACTGCAAGATAAACTACGTCTTCTGGTTTCGGATGCAGAACTAATTGTTGGGAATCAGCAGAGCTGCGACATTAAAAAGTTAAGCAGGAAATTCCAGATCCGTATTCTGGTTGTATTTTTTACGACTTTTGCACTGCATCAGGTACTGATTGAACTCATCGATGCGAGCAGTTTTCCAGAGATATATGCTGCTGTTAGTATATGGCCGTTGCCGTATTCTACACCCTACATTACAGTATACATGCCCATTTACTATGTAATGATGGCATTTCCATTCTTCGTCTGGATTGTTGTGATTGCGACATATGTTGCTTGTTTACGTATGATCACATCGGTGGTCAAGACCGCTCGGAACCAGCTCGATTTGATCAGCCCAATGCAATCAAAAAGAATTAGTAAATTACTAATCAGCGTACGAACTGTCGCTTTGACAGTGGAGGACTGCTTTTCTGTGATTATGCTGATCCATATGGTTAATCAGGTGTTATTTGTTTTGTGCGAATTGAGTAACGCAAATAACTCCGTTCGAGCACAGGATGCGTTTAAATGGTACCGGCTTGCTGCGCTGGGCGGAGTCTTGGCCTGGAACTTTGTAGGATTCATTGCGTTTCCGGCGTGCATTGCTATACACTTTCAGGACCAGGTATTTTGTTTGATTTCACTACTATAGTTGACTTTCGTCCTGCAGAAATAAAATGCAGTTTGGTTTTCGCATTGCATAAGTTTCATGCGCTGGTGGACAATCTTTGGACAAAACTGCACGAATCTGACCAACCGGCAAAAACTCATCCGGATCTGATGAACGTCCTAACGGTCATGTTGAATCGCCCATTTACGCTGACTCTTGGAGGATACCATGCCTTCGACAGATCGGTATTCGTAGCGGTAAGTTCGAAAGGAGTTTTGCATGGGACTCGTTTCAGGAAGTTTAAGTCGGTGCAAAATATCAACTGATCAGCGTTGAACTAGACTGTTCCGAAGTTTCCACTTTGTTTGCAGATTGGCGGCTTTTGGGTAACTTACCTGTTGATTGTCAAGGATTTGGTCAGCCAAGATCGTTATCGGCGGGAGCCGAGCAACTGCACCAGTTAACTACAGATGTTAAGTCAAATGAACCCAATACCCAAAAAAATTCGTT
Source organism: Paramacrobiotus richtersi (assembly GCA_034698045.1). NCBI lineage: Eukaryota > Metazoa > Tardigrada > Eutardigrada > Parachela > Macrobiotidae > Paramacrobiotus > Paramacrobiotus richtersi. The sequence continues at coordinate 4,202 of JAQGAU010004009.1, forward strand.
CTCAATGATGTACAGTGAATGTCATGCCATCATCCATCTCATATCCGGCTGGCAGTATATGCGCACAGTACCGGTAAAATAGTTTTCGTGTAAGGATATGACTACTTTTGACCAATCGGTTAGGTTTTCATGGCGGTTTGCTTTGCCGGACAAACGAAGTTCCATAATGATAAGCCGAATCCAGTGAAGAACGCGGTATATCAACAGTCATGCAGAAATGTAAATTTTCCATAGAAGTGTATCATTTCCACCTATTTATTCCGCTGGTTTTTATTCTGGTGTGAGTTCGCACAAGTCACAACATATTGCATTAATTCGGTCCTGCGCTGCAAGTTACCAGCCATTTTGGTAATATCTACTAAAAAAATATTTTAGATTAAAAGCTCTCGCAGCCGCTGTACAATCAGTTTCGCGGTCACCAAATTCATGCATAACCCAACACTTCACATTCTTAACTATCTGTAGGAAAGTGCACTCGCTGGTTGCCGGCAATATTAATGAATGACCGAAGCGAATGAAGCACGTACTGTACATAGGGCAAAACGAGTTGCAGAAAAAAAACATTATTGTAGACTTACTCAACCAACCAGCTAGATACCTGAAGAAATACGAAGTGTGAGTTAAAAACCGACATTAACTGATTCAAAAATCTGAGTGAAAAAATTGATTTTCTTTGGTAATTTTTGTGACCACATGTCGGTGTAGGCAGCGTTATGAATATTTGACATTAGTGGGCTTGCCTTTATGATGTGTGCATGCACGGGTGTATGAAGTGCTACTTAGTCCGAGTATATTATTAATAATAAATAAAGAAACAATTAAAAGCAAAACATTATACATAATTGATAAATAATAAATAATTCATATTAAATTAATAAATATTAAATAATAATAATGACCGACCGACCGACCGAATGACAGACACACATCGAAACCCATTAGAGCTGAGTATAGAGGACCTTCGTTCCGCATCGGTCGATTAACAATAATTAAGTTAAATTCGTGTCAGAAAACGCATCGAAACCCAATTTCAAAAACAATTCAACAAGAAAGTATCGACTTTGCGCCAAGAGCAGCTGTGATCACAACACCACCTCATGCATGGGTGTGACCTATCACTTTGCTCGACAGTTCCGAGCTAAACCGACACTGATTACCCACCTGTCCATGTTTGAAAAGTAGTGTGGCAGGCATGTATGCATATTAGAGAGGTATGTGACGCGCAAGCGGAATTCTATCATGCTGATTCTGAATAGCTCGATCTGTGAAAACGTTGTCTTGTGGTAGTGTGAAGGTTGAATATAAGCAGCACGACGATCTCATGTTGTAGTCTTTTTTGCGGATATTTCGAAAACCAGGCATTTATCGGTACATTACATATCGCACCATAACCGTCCAAAGTAAACCGTATCCCAGCCAAATGGAAGGCGGTCCTTGCGCAAAGGTGATCCAAACAATACTTGGCGTCGATTTTTACGTTACAGAATCCGATCATTCTGGCGACCATCGTCCACCTCTCGTTTCACCGAAACAATCGTCAGCCGCTGTTCGTTTCTTACGGATCACCTGTCTCGCGGCATTTCTGGCTGGCGTGATTATAGCAGTACAGCGCAATCTCGCCCATGCCCGCGGCATACTGAGCTCAAGTGATAATTTCGATATGATTTTCCAAAGATCGCGCTACTGCTTTCGACAGATAACGGTAGTTGTAATCTGCATTATCACTTATCGGAGACGATCCCGTCTTAAACAGCTCACGGACACAGTTAACGTGTTGCTGTCCATTGGGGAAAAGATCAGCGAAAAACAGTCTGGGCTACTTAGCTTCTTTGTTCAAAGATTCGAACGTTGTGCTATTACCGGTATTTCTCTAGGATTCATTTTCAGTCAGATTTTGGTTGAACTGATTGATCTACAAGGTATGGACTCGCATCGCGAGACGATCGATCTATGGCCTTTACCGGCGACAATCCCATTTGCTACGGTGTACATTCCTGTTTACTACTTAATGATGGGATTTCCGTTCGCGCTTTGGCTTTTCGTTTTAATTGTATACTGCGTATATCTGCGCTTAATAGCATTGGTCCTAAAAAGAACCCGAAAAGCTGCTGAAAACTTTAACAGTTTGGATTCTGTTCGACTGGCACTGGTAACGAGGTTACTGATTACTGTTCGACAACTGATTACAATACTGGAAAAGTGTTTTTCGGTTATCTTGTTGTTACATATGGTCAATCAGGCGTTGTTTATTCTGTGCGAGTTGAGTTCCGCTGGTAATTTCTTTCAAGATACGCATCCGGACCGATGGTCTCGGTTGGCTGAACTGGCCGGGATATTGCTGTGGAATGTTGGAGGACTTGTTGTCTTTCCGGCATGTCTTGCTATCAATCTTCAAGATGAGGTATCTTAGTGGTTAATCCATGAAACTTGGTTGTCAAGCAATGAACGATGTCAGTAAATCGATTCATATAAACAGTCAGAACTAGATATCACATTGTACAATTAAAGAATGGAAAAAGAATGTGGATCGCTGCTTACAGTGTTCGGAACTGGTCAATTGCCTTTGGACTGGATTGCATGGATCGAGTCATTTTACGAGAGAGCACCCTGATCTGAATAATATACTGACTGTCATGTTGTCGCAGCCGTTGACCCTAAGTCTTGGAGGCTTTTGTATCTTCGACCGATCGGTGTTTATTACGGTACGTGTTATTTAGATCACTTATTTAAGAAAGAACAATTGCAGTGTATCGTATACGTACATACGTGTGGGTAACCATAATACCCAGTTTTGCTATTTTCCAGATCGGCGGCTTTTGGGTGACATATCTTCTGATAGTGAAAGATCTAGTGAGCCGTGCATCGCTCCAGCAGATCACATGCAATTGCAACTGCACTTTATAACAAGACACTTTTAGCTGTCGCATGCATTCACCATGGTGCTTACGACTGTTCTGGAATAACACGTACTGTACGCGCCACATCAAACGACACGCTTAAGAGCCCTAGCGCGTGCAAGATCCGGCTCTGTCGATAGCTTGAATGGCAAAGCCGCGGATCTTGCACGCGCTAGGGCTCTTAAGCGTGTCGTTTGATGTGGCGCGTACAGTACTGCATTTCTCAACCATCATTATTCTCGATGGGCGCATGTCCAAAAAGTCTGCCAGCTACACGAAGGATGTTACTTATCCAGTTCACGTTTCAGTGCCTAGCGCATTTGTAGATCGAAATAATTATCTCCAACTGGCGGGAGCAAACGTGGTTCCGATGAAATAAGGATCCGCTGATAAAAGTCTTTTATTTAAGTTTATTACAACGCACACTCGCGTGCTAAAACCGCTTATGCGAAATACGTACACGCTTCATGTTTCTTTGTGCGCTGCAAAGAGCCAAAACATTACGGTTATATGTCTAGAAAGTAGGAAGCAACGAAACCAACAATGTTCGGAAACGATAACGACACAAACAGGCTACCGAGGCCAGCATCAGTACATGCACTATTCCGACACCATCCAAAGCCAGCGAATCCGGAGACAGTCTCATTGTCAGTGAGAGCCTGCTCTATCACATTCTGACACATTGAAGGGCAAGTTCAACATTCGTTCATGTTTCGGGAAGCTTCCCTATATATGTAGTAGGTCTTAGTTGCAAACAAGCGCCTTAACTGAACAATCTGATACAGGATATTGACATTTTGCTTTGTGTTTACAGTAGGTTCGAAATCAGTATCCGAAGCTATGTTGCATTTTTCTAATTACAGAGCTAATTAACCACCTAAATGAATTTGACACTCCACTGACAGCCACATGAACTGCAGCAGCTAAGTCAGCAGCATCCCGCACAAAAAAACATTAGACGTTCGTGCAACTGTAAGTATATGCACCGGCGTCGGTAATTTATGCACAAGTTACTTTAATACAACGGCCCAGGTAAGAAAACTATAAGATTCGCTAATTATGATTGATGTATTAAGCTGTTTCGATACCGCCAACGCGCTCGCACGATGGAGACGGATAAGTACATCGAGCTTTTGTCTTGATTTAATTGTCAGTTTTTGAGCTTGTAGCCATGCTACGCGTAGAATACAGTTCGACTGTAAAATGCGCAATCAATGACCGGTGTAAATCATGATCAGTTTGCAGAATTTGCAGCCGCAGTGCTAAAAAAATACACACCTACGTTAGTCTACGTAGTTCGATAATAACACTGTAACTAGCTTAAGTGTCGATAATTGTTGATTAATTTACTGCCGGAATAGCATTAGTGTGTTTCCTAGACTTTGCTTCAGTATCTTATTACGTTCTTTTGCTATGATAATACCTGGTCTTAATTGCCGACATTGTCAGTTGCCGGTGGATATATCGCAACATGCCGTGGATATTTATCTAACGGATAGATCATACGCAATTATTTACTCAACGTCATTTGCCAGTTTGATCAGCTTTTTCAAAAGGCACCGGAACATTTGATCTGTGGCATTGAAATGATACACCAGATTCCGACTTATTGCATCACGTTTCTCTTAGGTACATTTTGTGGGTAGCTAAAGTATCCATACTGATTGACGTTCGACTTTGCTTTTTGCAGCGCTTATTCTGAAAAAGAATGCGGCGCAACCGTTTTCGGCCGCTTCGTGCTCCTGCTTTCCTTCCCTTCCCAAAGTCATCCCAGTTACAGGCGGAGATACACCAGGTCTGGTAGGTAAAGCTTGAGTATGTTTATGTAGAAGAAGTTTCTGAAGAAGTTATCAAGGAATACTGGGCTAACCGCAGACCTATGTATGCATGTACTGACAAGAAATGACCAGATGCAGGGAAGATGGCTAACCATTTTCTGGGTCGTTCGCTGATGTTTACTTTTGGATACTGCTTATCTAGGTACATCATTTATCATCACCGATACAAAATCTGTAGGTGAACGTATCAATACAAAACACGTACAGAAAAGAATAAACCGAACATGAAACATAATAATAAGAGTTTACTGAACATTGCTGCAACACGATCTACAGATAACGTAATTCTGCTACAACGTTAACGAAACCTTTCACTTCGAGTTTGAATGGATCGATCTCCCGTATACTGAACAGCTGGTTAGCTTGAACGCCTGTACTTTAACCGAACTAATGATATGTTAATTACATTTGTATACTCCGAGAATGTCATACACTTGGATGTTTTTCGGGACGGGCTAACAGCTAAGTTTTACCTTTTACGATAGTTTGCATTTACTGCACAGCGGCTTTCCAAATTCCACTTCTAAAGATTAAGTTAAAATTCCATAATCAGAACAAGGAGCAAAATGTGCAACGAACTTGCTTGCTGATTTAGGCTGAAGGCCATTGGTACATATACCGGCAACTGGGAGACGCGATTGCGACTAACCCGCGGATGCTGATTACAAACCTAATCCCAACTGGTCAGGTGTTGGACGTACATGGAAACGTGCGGCAACTGTGGCAGACCACACTGTTCCCGAATACGATAACTTCTACCTGCCAACAGCAGTTCTGGATAGGAGAATACCAACCGACCGGTCAGCGAATCGGTTACGTTTTCTCATCGGATGACAATTACGTGCCACGTAGGTACAATATACGCTACATAGTTGTCAAACTCCTAAGATTACAATTTAAAAGGGACGTAGTTCTACGTAAACTTGATTACTAAACTTTGAAAAACCGTATCTACGGTATGTAAACTGTGTAGAGCAACCTGTGCTACAAACACCTGACCACTTAGCTTTCTCAACTGCAAGTACAGAAAGCGATCAGAGAAGGAAGTATGTACGTTGTAAGAAATATGCGTATTAAAAATTATGTAAGTGTACGTAAAGCTTATTTGCAGGTCCGTCTTCCTGTACAGTACTTTATCGAGAGTACCAACAGACGATGGTTATTTACAAATGCCAGAACGCTAAGATAGACGGATCCTGTGCTACTCCACAAATCCGTGTTCTGACGCGAATACGCCCAGACGAGCTGTCGGAAGCGGATGCCAATGGTCTGGATGCCATCGTTAACGGGATCTTCTCCAAATACTGTGTGAATATAGCAGACATACCCAAGCAGTTGTTCACGAATCACACGCTCCTTTGCTCCTTCCTGGATCCGCCGCCATGTGTCAATCGGAGAGTCCAGGCGATCGTCAATAATGCGATGCAAGCAATATTTAATCCACCAGTAACAACAACAAGTACGTCTATATTTTGTTTGTGCATGAACGACAAGCTTGTTTTGTCGCCATTCTTGTCGATAAACCCATTATAAAGGAAAGCTAATGCTTTCTTCGATCTAGCTGCCTCTTCATGCTGTAAATGGCCAAACTCGATATCGCCGCCTGGGAAATTTGCTGCAGTACCAGTAAGTTAACAATAGTCTTGTATCGTACGTAATCCATATTTCCTCAAAACAGAGCGCAGTAATTGAGCTTGCACGTATTTCGAGGTAGGAATATGGTGGGTCTACCGACGCCGTTTCCCTCCCGGAGTAGCGGTTACGAGTCAGCAGTTCCGCTATACTTCTCAAGGAACTATTGCGGCAGCAAGCTCCAACGACAGAACGACCATAGTCTTGGCTGAATTCATCAATTTCAGTCCGACGCAGGGAACGTGCACGGGCGGGTCCAATTTGTTTCAGATATCCGACAGCGGACTGAAAGACGTTATGAACGGTGTATCCGATCAGAACACAGGTACGTAAAGATACTAACTACTCCTTCACTGTCTCTAGTAATCGCTAAATAGTAATCTAAGTAGTTACTAGCTAGATTCGAATCAAAATGGTAGAATCCGCTTCGTATGAAAACCGTTACTAAGTTCAGTAGACCCAGTTGACGCCATCTTTTGCAGAGACTTTCTCCCAGCAGACGCTGTACATGGACGACCGGTCAGTTCTATACTATTCATGTACATCACAGAATAATCAAACCAACGAATGCAACCTCCCACTTCCGGTGCATCTAACACGTACCTACCCGCCCCTGCTGTCCCAGGCCGAGAGAGATGTGCTCGACGCTCTAGAAAGTGCATTCTTCAGGAAGTACGGGTGTACCGCGGCAGACATTCCACTGGTTCCATATCCGTCTTATCAGTTTTCATGTCCCTTTGTCCCGCTGGATGAGTGCACGGAGAAAGGCCTTACTGGTCTCCAGCAAGCCATTGCGACTAATACGGCTGCAAATAAAGGTCCTACGTACACGCCGCCCACACCGGTCGTGAATATCCTGGCACCGACCGGGTATCAATTCCCATTTCTATTTGGCTGATAGAGCAACCAGGATTGCACTGTACAAACAGCCAAATGACTCGCCCTGTGCTCTCCTGATTTGGGAATTTTGTACCCAAGATGGCTTTGTTAAAAATTCCATGTTTTTACACATCTTGACTACAGTTTCTGAAACTTTGTATAGCTGTATAAAACGATTGTGCATTGAATGTTGTTGTTTGCGTTGATCCTCTCCCATGGTAGTATAATCACCACCTTCGCTGATTGGGAAACGTTCAATGCCGAGTCCTAAAATGCCTCAGATCGTCAGCTGATCTAATTAGTAATACGTGTTGTTTACTTACTTAATTATCAGTGGGAAGAATTACAATGGTATTCAGCTCGCTTCATAAGTTCGGTTACTTCGGTACGTGTATACCTGTACAGACTTTTGTCTGGACATACAACAGTCTGCTGCTCTACAATATTGAAAATGTTTTCATCCTTAGAAGAGAATGTTTTCATCCTCCTTAGAAGACCACAAGAAAATTTTACTTGCTGAAATAAAATAGCGTCTGTGATCGATCGTTGTTAAACTCTATTTTGCTAGTGCTTTCACAATTAGGACGAATTACTTGCAAAGCGATTGTGTGCAGCCGTGTTTCAAGAAAAATGCATTAGTTAGCATGTTATCTATATAAGGTCATGTTCGGATTGATCGGAAGCAATGGCTTCTGACCGCCAGTACAGTAAATGGACTGTATTGCTCTTTATTGTCACTTGATGCATGAAATTTGCAGCAGGCCGTGTACCCAAAGCTGAATGTTAACATAAACGCA
>JAQGAU010004010.1:0-12243 GCA_034698045.1 Paramacrobiotus richtersi
TAGGATCCGGTACTGTAAACCATCGTGCCTCCGTTTTGGTTGATCAGCGTCAGGACAGGTTTGTTGTTTTGTGGTTGGTACTGGTTAACCTGCTGATACTGCTGCTGTTGTTGCTGCTGCTGCTGCTGTTGATACTGTTGTTGTTGGTACTGCTGTTGTTGGTACTGCTGTTGCTGATATTGTTGTTGTTGTTGCTGATAGTCAACGTTTTGTTGTTGTTGAAACTGATTCTGGTTGACCACCTGATCCGGTTGTACATCGTTTCCGCCGGACACGATGCGGATAGGAATCTTGACCACATCAACCGGCTGGGGCTGGGCAACAAACACCTGCTGGGGTTGTTGCACGATGACCTTTTGTCGCCCGCCACCCATACCCGATCCCGACTGTCCGGAGCTTCCATACTGAATAAGAATCTTGGCAAAATCACCTTTGGTTGTTTGTCCAGAGGACCCCGATCCCTGCATCCCGGTGATGCCAGCCAGCAGCTGGTTGATCTCCTGTTGGGAGAGGGAAGATTTTCCCTGGAAAGAGAAACCAGACATTCCGGATGAACCGGATGATCCGGAACCCATCTGGTTTAGAACCCGGGAAAAGTCCTGTTGGCTGAAAGAATCAGTGGTACTTCCACCTCCAAACATTTGCAGAATACGGGCGAAGTCTGCCGAGGCACTTCCGGAGGACTCGGACATCCCGGAGAAACTACCGGATGAGGATCCACCGAAATTACTGGAAGAACCAGACATGCCACCGAAATTACTGGAAGAACCAGACATGCCACTGGATCCCAGATTGCCGCCGGACCGGTCGAACTGGATGAGAATACGGGCAAAGTCCCCTTTAGTGGTTTGTCCTGAGGAACCGGAACCGGACATGCCAGTCATTCCAGCCAACATCTGGTTGATCTCCGACTGGGAGAGGGATGACCTCCCTTGGAAAGATCCTCCGGACAACCCCATCGACTGAAATCCACCGGAACTGCCCATTTGGTTCAAAATCCGGGAAAACTCCTGCTGACTAAACGCATCACTGGCACTTCCGCCGCCAAACGCCTGGAGAACCCGAGCGAAATCCGCTTGCGAAGCGCCTCCAGATGACCCCGAAAACCCGCTGAAACTACCCGACGATGACCCGGAGTTGAAACCCATATTCCTATTCCCATCCGGCTGGAGGTCGTTACCCATACCTCCACCCATGTTCCCGCCCATATTTCCGCATGTCAAGCACCGCTTCTCACGGGGCTGGACCTCCTCGTGCTGCCCGATGACCATCCGGGCGGTCGGAGAGGGGACGATCTTGGAGATGTCGAATTGGTCGTTCAGACTCGGGAAGGTGTCCACGACGTGGTGTGGTTTGTGGACGGGACGGCGGATGGTTTTAGGTGCGGGGAGGCCGGTGGTCTGGGCATTCTCGCGGAGTTCGTTGATCTTGGAGAGCGCCGCGTAGAGGTTCGAGGAGACGGAGGGCTCGAGGAGGCCGGTGTCGTCATCGACGGTGTTTCTGAGATCTTTGGTTTCCTCATCTAGTTTCCCTGTCATTAAGCAAATCTATAGTTATACAATCGCAAAATTAACTGGAGTGGCGAACAACCCCGCAGCTGCGCATTAAGTAAATTTACAGCAACTGCGGCTCTGCCAAATTTCTTTCCGGACGGGTAATCATAACATCGTTGATTTCATTCAAGACAATTGCCAAAATGTTAACAACTTTATATACCTGTGTCTGTCTGCTTTATTCATTCATAAGGCTCAGATTTTACTGATCTTGCCGGAACTCGGAAGTATGCTTACGGCAAACGCTAGCGCTGAGAGGACAAATATTCTGGATACTGCTTAGCTTGCTAATTAATTCCGCATGTTTTTGATATAAGTATTATTAAGTTTAGGATAAGTAAATCTCGCAGTGTGTACATTATTTGTCGATTTTAAATTGTGCTACTGTGCATAAAACATTCGCTCAATAAATGATTGTTATACATGATGGCTAGTGTTTTTTAACATGTCTGGTATTGACAAATAAGTGGACTGGCATGAAAAATAATAAAGAACAAAATTAATTGTTATACACGTAACAATAACGAAGTACCATTTCCCGCTTTTACGTAACGTTTTCTTCAGTGCGAGGAACCGACAAATTACGAACGTACTTTAAAAGAAACAAATTAATTGTATTGCCGGGAGCTTCTGCGGTACCGGTGCTTACGTGCCATGTTGAGCACTTCAACCTTCTGTGGCCTAATACGTCGTATGCATGTCTCGCCAACAATCGCGATAGGAAACATTGACAAGGCCTAGGCGGAAGTACAGACGTCGATATAGACATTATTTTTGCATTCCCTTGTTAAAGAAATTAATTGTCAATCATTAGCTAAATCAACCTGGTTAAACTGACCCTTCGTGCAATATACAGCGAAGCTGCGAACACACACTTGATGCAATTGAAAGCTGTCTATTAACCATCTGCCGCAAAACAATTAAAAGAGATTTTACCGCGACGCATAGACGTACACGTTCTGCTGACACGTAGAAGTATCGATGATAAATGATCCGAAAACAAACAAGATGACGTGGAAAAGTCGAAACGTTCCGAAAGGTCAATGTCATTTGATTTCAACCGGGTGGTGTGGTTTGGACTTTGGTGCAAATACTGACATCCAGTTCTTCCCTTTTTATATTGTCTCACTATACTGTACTGAACTGACCGATATTTTCAGGTCATAAAATACTCTTATTAATTTTACAAAAAGAATTTCTTGCTTTGTCTTCCAAAGAACAAGGAATTGTACTTTTCTATTTATTTGAAAATAAAAATCCCAGATCAACCAAGATAAAATCAAAATTGTCTTACCGGCTCTTGATGCTGTCGATAAGCCAAGCATGCAGGTCATCAAGGCAAGTTTCCATAAGAGATCCATGGTAAGCCGAACCAACCGAAAAACAAAGTAACAAAAAAATGTACCTCAGCTGCAGCTTGTGTCTGCAGTCGACGCAGGCGTTTAGGAAACTTAGCCACTAGTAGAAATGCATTCGTTGTACGAAGAAGGAAGAGAAAACAAAGTAATTTGCGGCAACAGGAAGCCAGCAACACACAGCGCGGCCAGACAAGAACAAACGACACGCTTGGCTCAGTTAAATATTAATAAAAACGCCAAGATTAATTTGCCTTCCAGCGGCTTATGCGCTACCGGTTTTCGCCGTATTTTGCGGTGGGTTCATTGTGAACAGGGCGGCATTAGTCACTTGTTTACCTGCAACAGAACACTCGTAAAAAAGGCAACAAATTATAATGTTATGTTGTCCTGCATTAATAATCATTATGAGTGTCGCACGTTTGATTTTTATGTCCATTTATGCCACAAACAGCCAAATGAGTCAGTCGTCCGCTGTCCTGAAATATTATGCATAATTCGCATTGTTACATGATTCAGGTTTTGGCGCCAAAACTCACCGAGAAATTAAACGTTTCGTAGGGCAGCGTTGCGAGGATAAGCCATCGGGGAGAAAGGCTTTAGCTGCACCGTTAAGGGTGCATTCCTATGGCCATTCGCTACGCTACCGATTCCGTGGTCTTGAATTTCTTGGATCAGCGATGCAGCTTTTCCACAGTTTTGAGTTTTTTGTCTTTTACTGGTGAAAATCTTTGATATACCTCTGTTTTCTTCCATATGTGACAAACATTTTTTCATTATTTATTTAAGTGATCAGTATGAGGAAAGGCACTGCTGCATCGACGGCGCACCAGCGCACAGCCAAAGAAAACATCCAACCCGATCCAATGCAAGCGAAGCAGCTAACCACTGAATTCACGAAATATTTCCGATTAAATGGCGTAAACGTCCGAAGGTTCGTAGCACAGACTGCCAATTGATCCAGAATTAAATCCTGTTATATCTAGTGAAGGAACCCAATATCTCTGCGAGGTACTTTTCGGGAAATCGGTCGAGGAACGCACGCAGGTCCTTGATCAAATTATCCGTTTTCTCCAGCGTCAAGCAGGTATTTCCCTTGAATTTCGCTGTTTTCCTCGCTTTTATCGGTATTTATCAAATTTTCTATTGTGACAGAAAGTTCTTTCGTGGTTTCCAAAGACGAGATCGTCCTGGCCTATAAAGAATTCACGCAGCAGGAAAGCATTCTCGAGTACGTCATTAATAATTTCCATATTTTTTTTGTCTTTTGAAATGACTGTTTTTTTGTGGAATTTTGCAGCACAGAGTATTTCTGGGTTTACGACGCATTTTCCCTTCCGCGATTGATTTATGACGAGGAAAAGAAACACTACACGCAGTAAGAACCAAAGCGATGAATTCGAAAAACTCTGAAAAATTAATCTTTTAATTTATTTTGTTTTATTTTTTCGCAGTGCCAGTGCTCTTGGTCAGGCAGCTCCTCGCCTCCACGAGACAGGAGACTGGAAAACTCGGGTCCTTGTTGAGCGATATGAGATGCTTTTTCAGGTTTGATTTGATTGGGAATACTCCAAAAATTCGAATTTAAATGATTTAATTGTATTTTTTAAATATTTTTTATAATTAAATAATTAATAATTTTTTAATAAATCATAATAGTAATTATTAATAATAATTAATAACTTTCTTTAATAATTAAGTAATTAATAATTTTTTAATTATTTTTAATAGTTAATTATATTTTTGTAATTTGTAATCATTATTTTACAGAGATGTCTGCGAAATCCCTTATTTGTCCGCTCCTCCCATGAGCAGGAAGCGGAGATGCGTCGTCGGGAGGAAGAGCGACGGAAACGACGGGAGGCTAAACGACGCGAACGAACTTTACTGAATTCGACGCAAGCTGGTCATGATGCCTTGAATGCAACGGTTAACTCGACGCTGTTGGATGATGATGATGATAATGGACCGCAGACGTTTGTCGTAAGTTGACTAGGTTTTTCTGTTGCGTTAGTGTGGCTTTCTGACGGTAAGCATTTTTCTAGATTATTAGGAGCAGTAGTAATTTTTCGTGATCTTTCACTTTCCACTGTGTTTATTTTGTTATTAATTTTTTTTAAACTTTAATTAATATTCTTTGCGTCTTTTGACTACGAATGCTAAACTAAACTATAAAAGGTTTACTAAATTAAATAAAATTAAACTAAATTATAAGTTTAGTGAGTTGTTATTTTGCGTCTGGTTTTAGACAGTTTTAGCCCTAGTTGTTCCGTTTTTGCGCGAAGGATTCAATTTGGAATGATTCATGTAGATTTCCGCTTTTCTGAAATTTTTGGAAGTTGAATTTTGTTAATCCGTCGGTTGAAATGGTAGAAATTTTAAAAAATGTTGTCTTAATCGAAATGTTTAATTGATGTTCCATTAGCGTGGTACTGAATGTTGTGGATCGGCATAAATTTTTATAAATAATTTTTTGTTGATTTTGGGATATGGTTTCGAATAACAAGCGAATCACCAAAAAACTTTATAAACCGACGTACATACTGCGAAATCCTGGTGATGCATATATAATTCGTTGGTTGAAACAACTATTACTGTATATGCCATTGCTCTACAATATATATATAGTGCTGATACTAACAATGCACAACCCGATCGAAAAGTGATGTTCATTCACTTGCTTGAGTTTGTAGCAGATTTCTGTGTACATCTGCTAACTGAAGATATCCAGAATTTAATTTCCGACAATTTTTATAATTCGAATTTTGCAGTTGCGAACTGTGCAAGAACTACTGAGTTGGTAATTCTAATTTAATGGGGAAACGGAAATAAAACTGAAGTGAGAAATACAATGTAGAGATCAAGGGAATGTTGTGCATTTAGTTGTGTTGTTTGCAATGACAAGTTGACAACCCAATTAGAAAAAAATAGATGTCTGTGACATTTACAAATTGACGTAATACGGACTGAGTTGATGGCCGATTATGCGAGTTCGTTTGTGCCACTGCTCTACGCTATTATACAGTACTTATACCAACAGTATTCATTTCAATCAGCAGAAAACTACATCTATTCGTATTCATTCGCTTGCTTATATTTTTACTCATTTTGTTTACACTCCAGTGTGTATCTGTCCATAATGATATTCGTATATTGCAGTTGCGAACCGTGGAAGAACTACTGAGTTCCGCCGCCCCGATTTACAACACGGTGGTACTGGGTATGTTGTCCTCGCTGACGGAGACCAAGTACCATTTGGAGGATCCCACAGGTGCCGTGGAGATTGATATTGGGATAGAGACGGCGTTTCATTCGGGATTGTTTATCGAGAATGTCTTTGTCATCGTGGAGGGATGGTATGAAGATCGGTTGTTCCATGCCACCGGCATGGGCATGCCGCTGCCTGAACCGCGCAGTAAAACCCAGTAAGCAACATAATCATATCGAATGTATCCATGCCGTTGTTTTTTTACACTCGCTCTTCAATATCACCGTAATTTTCCAGAAAGTTTTAATTTTCTAGAATGATTTTCCAAATTATTGACGTTTATTCCGGTTTTTATTTTGTATTTCCATTGTTTGCTCCCGTTTATTTTTTCTTCGCGTTTGAAAATATTCTAATCTAAACAAGACTTTTAAAAATCCACAAATATTGCACAAACTGCGGTGAAAACAGCTTTCACTTCGAAATGTTAATTGCACTAGGAATTATGATAATTATAAATATAAAAATGTAAAAAATATTATAAAAATGTGGGACGAAAAATTCCCTACTGAAATTACTGTGACATTGTGAATAGTTTCTTTTCCCGTGGATCTTTCGACCATTGTCGTTGCGATGATTATTTTGCTGTAAATGTTTTTCTAAAGCCAAGAGTTTGGCTATTTCTGTGCGCTATTAGTGATTTCGCTGTTGTAACCACTAACGACATGCTTTTCCGCGTATTTAGGTTACATTTCGGTGATTTCAACTTTTTCGGCGGCCCCTCCCAAGTGTCCCTAAAGTCCTCCTCCAAACTCAAGCAGCTGGAGAAAAAGCACGCTAACGATGTGATTGTCATAGTTTCCGACGTCTGGTTGGATGTCCCGGAAGTAATTACGACAAAACACAGCATAATCACAGGATAATCTATATCATACATTTTATGTGGATTTTCAGGTACTATCCAAAATCGACATCATGTTTAACGGCTTCCAACAGCTCCAGCCATTTTGCTTCATTTTTTGTGGGGATTTTATTTCACAGACGGAACGCGTTGATCATCCGAAATTGCTGCAAGGTTAGTTTCTGCGATTCGTCCGATAAATCTATTATTTGGACCATTTTCTGGTAGTTTGAATGAAAAAGTGAATTGTTTGCTTTTTAGACGGATTAGATCAGCTGCAGAAATTAATCAAGAAATATCCCAACATTGAAGCGGCGAAATTCGTCTTTGTTCCTGGACCATCCGATATGGGTTCGTGCGGTTTATTGCCGAGGTGAATAACAGTTTCTGTGTCTCTGTAAAGAAAAAAATCGATTTTCTGATCAAACTTAGCTTTTTTAGCTAATTTTGTTTGAACATTTTCTCTTGAATTTATTTGTAGCTTAGTACATGATTTTGATTTATCGTATATGCCTGATATTTTAGAATGATAATAGTTTTTGACAATAATATTATATTTATTAATTTTAATTAGCATATCGAGTCACACATTAATGCCAACCTGAAACATTTGAAAAATTACAAAAACAGTCTAATCGAAAACAGTTTAACTCGCTAGTTGTAATATCAAATAGCGCTTTTCTGGCATTTCGCATAGTGGATTGGTGAACTGGGCCACTACACTACGACTTCAGTAGTGACCATAGTGTACGGTATTCATACACACTGTTTGACTGTGTTTCAGTATTGAATTGTTGAAGTACCTGTATGTAGTAAATGAATCTTTTGTTGAGATGTTGGTCTGTCATAATACAGTTTTTTTTGACTTGCTCAGGCAGCGATTACCACCTTCACTGACGGCAAACTTCGAAGCCAAGATCAAGAATGCCATCTTCACAACGAACCCCTGTCGCATCCAGTACTGTACGAAAGAAATTGTCGTCATCCGGGAAGATATCCTGACCAAGATGTGCCGGACGCTGATCCGCGATCCAACGTACGATCCACGTACGAGTCGCTTCCGCGGGCTCACCTTCAACGTAAGTATCGTACTGCAGTACTTCGTGTAGGAATGTGATATCATCATGTCAGCACCTTGGGTTTTTTTATTGTAAAGTAGAGATATAATTAAATCGCCGTTTTAGTTTGAATTTCGATTGATTAAATTTTATATCAAAATCCAAGCAACTGACCAAGTTATTGATGAATTACAAAAATCGCTGAACAGTACTGTGCTGCGAACGTTTGAACGACCGCTTGTGGGAAAAATTATTGGTTTCGGGAAAAATTCCTTAGAATCTCTCGTGAGAATTGAGTATTTCCAGGTAAATGTTGAAATCAGCTTTTGCAGCAGTTCTGATCCGGGGCCGTAGCAGTTTAACTCTGTTGGAGCGATAGTGAATTGTTCCATGTTTCTATCGGCATTACTTTATCTTTTCATAAAAATCCGCAGAAAAATATTCTAAAGCTGAAACAGTAATCATATTGTATACGTACTGTCCGCATATATCTGTGTGTTTTAATAATAATACAGTGTCAGTATTAACGTCAGTGCAAATAATTTCTACTGACATATTCTTTATCGGACGGAAATGTGCATGAATAGTCGAAATCGTGCTTCTGTAGAGCGTTTAAACTGTAACACCACTCATTTAAGAGCTGACACAGGGAAATCCATGACACCCGTCTGTTGTAGCTGGCACGGACGATCGCCTGTCAAGGCCACCTATGTCCGCTCCCGTCCCACATCCTGCCCACCTACTGGTCCTTCGACCACGTCTTCCGCTTGTACCAACTCCCGGACCTGATTGTCGTCGCCGATATCCAGGAACCCTTCATTGAGAAGGATGTGTTTTTGCGGAAGAAACCCATGGAGGAGCCCCAGACGCAACGGGACGCTGCGGTGTCGTGCCTGCTGGCCAATCCCAGTTCCTTCCCAAGACACAAGTTCCAGTTTCATGTGTACATGCCGTATCATAATAGTATTGATTTGAGTCAGATTGACTGACATGTACACAGATAGGGTGACGATGTCGAGACAATTTCGTCATTTTGTGTACTATTTTTCGCGTTGTTTCACCACAGTGACTTACATTAAACTGATTGTGAGGCATTATTAAACATTATACCGGAAGTTTGCATGTGTACTAACCACCATTACGCCGTAGTGTACATGTCCGTGATATATGTTATTGTTTTTATTCACATCAGAGCGTCAGGTCGGTGTTATTATTGAGCATTATGCATCATTATAATAGTCCAAACATGCCGGAAATTCTCTGCGATATTAGTGGCACTATCGATAGCATCGATCGCGATCCGCTTCTTCAGTTTTACCTGAACGAGCGTTGCAGAGTGGTAGAAATAAGATAACGTAAACTCGATGTGGCAGAAACAACAAAAATAATTTCGAACAAATTCAATTCGGGCAGATTGGACCTTCGCGATTTCTTGCCTGTTGGTTTTTTTATTTAGAACGCAGTACCAGCATCACAAAACCGCCGTTAACTTGTGCGGAAGGTGCGACAATAAAACAGTATTCGACACGAAACAATTGACTGAACCCTTGTGCGCCATTACTGTCGGAACTTGTGATATACTGTATTAAAGTCTCAGCTGTAGTGCAATTGCTCAACAGGCATGCAATAATGGCAGACAAGGGTAAATCCAGGCTTTTAAAATGGACTAGTTTTTTACTGTTTCGCCTTCCGCACTTTTTGCAGACTCTTTTAGGACGTAGGCACTGTAATCTGAAAAACTACATCAAATGGCAAGAATTCGCGAAGGTCCAATCTGCCCGAATTGAATAGTAAGTACTATTGTGGCTTACGAAGACTCAGTTAAAGAACATACAGAGAGTACAGCCGGTTAATTTGTTAACATTAGCTGAATTTGCGTTCATCTTATTAACAATTGTAAGAGGCGAACCTACACTATACTCGCAGCATCCATTCAAATGACTCTTAAGTGTAGCGGAATAATAATGTGTTACGTCGAAACGAAAGGAGGTTTCGAAATCATTAATTAGATACGTGGATTCCAATTAAATCATTCCATGACGCTCACCAGAGTCACCACTGATAGTTGAATCCGGCGCCAATGCCCAACGACGGGTAGCCCTATACATACATCAATATCCTTTGACGCCACACACTCTCATATGCACAGTAACAACAATAATGAATGATAATAAGACAAGGTTTGCTCGGGAAACAAAATATCACGAAAACGCCAGCCATCATTCTGAAACTAGCATGCCGCATGGCTTATGAACGTACCGGTGGTACCGTTGGTCCATAGGTTCCGCTCAGTGATCCTCCGATGCGAACCGATGCGTTCTGCAAACCTGGCAACGCATGTCCCACTCCCGCACCGACCGTCCACTCGTTGTTTCCAGTTGGAATACCGCCAGTCCACTCAAGATTTCCAGGTGCCTGTAGGCCGATCTGTGGCTGGACGGTGTATGGTGGCGAAGCTTCCGGCTGGAGACTGAATTTCCAAGCCTACACGTAGCCAAAAGCAAGGACTACACGAAAACTGACCATCACAGTTTTAGCTGTCAAGTTTGTATAATTAATTACTATCATCTTACCTGGCCTCGGTATATTAACCTTTATTAATTTAACTAGCTTTCTGCTAACAATTGTAAGACTGCAAACTAAGACCGAATCCATATTACGTTGCCTGGACATTGGCCATTATTCCACAGTAGCTAGGGCACATTGCAAAATGGACATTTACGTGACATTCACGAGACCGACAAGGTCGTACACTACAGGGAAGTTCTAGCTTCACCTACCGTGAACAAATTAGTACAGCATAGTCCTGATGAAATTTTACGTACATTTTGTACGAAGTATTGCATGATTGCCGTAAATGCATATGCTGAAATTGAGGCCGCAGTATTTTATAGTGAGTGGTAATAATATGATGTGCTTCAGCTTTTATTGGGTTTTCAATATGGCAGTAAACACAGACTAGGTACAATCTACAATCTGAGTGTGGAAATGTTTATTGGGCGAAGCCTTCCATCGGACCATTCTGAATTGGAAAGGCTTGCTGTGGTTATCATCTTGGAAACGTTGTGCTAGCCGACCGTACAGCAACGCGAAACAAATACGGCGTACGAGTCCCGAAGATAAGCCCGATACCGTAAGCAGACGAGTATGTACTATAATCATTAGTACGTCAAATACACGGCTCCCATGATAAAGGGCATGCAAATGCATTGTTAACTGCTAATTGTTAACGAGTACGCCGCATCTGATTGTTTTGTATTTGTGACCCCAAAGTCATTGTGATTCTGTGTGGATGTCGATCGTGAAATGGAACCCGTCTACGATACGGTTCAGAAAGCGCTTACGAATACTTACCAGTGCTTCTCAGATATCGTAATGCGGATTATTGGTCAGATTTTGATTTGTACAAAGGATCATAACAAAGGATTGTGTAATAAAGGAGTGTACAACGGATTTGTACAAAGGATAATAAACATACTACAAAAGGATTGTGTAATCTACTGGAGCTATCTATCGAAATACAATGCTAAATTCCACACTCATCTGCGCCCCGTTATTAATGTGGTAAACCGTCGTTGCAGCTGCTTGTGCGTTGGGCACATCGTAGGCGAACAGGAAATATCCAATATGATCGTTGGTGTCGTAATCCTCATCCGTCGCAGTGATAAATATACTTGCGCGACTCCCCTTTCGCACAAACCCCGCGAAATGGCTGATGTATGATGGGAAGTTCACAGTTACCACGTCTTCACCCCCGTCGTAGAACTGTGAGTATTGTCTGTAAACAGCGGTTGCCTTAAATTTCAATTGTCGACATCCAGACTGTATAATTTATTACTTCGATTCTCCTCTTTCGTTAATCCAGTAGTATGTGATATCGAAGAGAGGATCGCATGCACGAAATGGCCACGGATCGCACTTCATCTCTGATGTAAAGCTCAGTACGCGCATGGTCAGAGTCGGTTGGAGCTCAACACGCGTGGTAGTTCTAGTCGTTCTGGTAGTTGTCCTGGTGGTAGTTCTGGTAGTTGTCCTGGTGGTAGTTGGGGTCGTTGTCCTGGTGGTAGCTGGGGTCGTTGTCCTGGTAGTAGTAGTTGTAGGCGTTGTGGTCGTCGTATTTGTAGGCGTTGTGGTCGTCGTATTTGTAGGCGTTGTGGTCGTCGTATTTGTA
>JAQGAU010004011.1:0-12243 GCA_034698045.1 Paramacrobiotus richtersi
ATCATTAGAACATGACCGAGGTGTATGACTCGCACTCACAGTAATCAAGGTCACGCAAGCATTCTGTCGGGTATTTGTTTTGCTTGTAGCAGTAAAATGCGTAAATTCCAAAGTAGTCAAGATGCCTGTCAACATTACAGTACTATCGTTTAAAGTGTTGAAAAGTCTGCAGAAGACAGGTAAGTTTGTTTTAGAGTTGTGGTAATGCGCACTTGCGGTAGCTAAGCACCGTAATGAGTCCTTAAATGTATACTGAAGTCGATTATGAAATCATCGTGTCACCTTACTAACTTCATGCTAGAAACAGACGCTTTCTTGTAATCAGTTAATGTCACAAACTGCGGAAAATCCCGCGTACCATAGGTCACGCCGATGATAAAGTAGCATCGTTAAAGTTCCCCAGGAACGTACGATAATTTCTTATACTAACTACTAAGCCACTTACTGTAGCTTTTGTTCGTTCATGAATCAAGTTCAACTGCTTCGACTTGGTTCTTGCATTAGGTTGTTAACAGTACATCAGGCTGCAGTGAAACTACTGGATGAAAAATGCACAGCGCTCGGCTATGTTTAAAAGACAACGTCCCTTGTCCCGGTAGTATTGCTTCTCGATCTTGATCTGTTTTCGGACAAGACGATCCTAAGTAGCTGATTATCCATAGACGTATGCGGGTGAAACTGTAGACGTTTGTCCTTGTTGTCAAAAGAATCCAAGTTCAAGAGTACCGGCTTCACACGGCTTGTCGCGGCTAACAGTCCCATCCGTCGCAACAACATCTTCCCGCTGTTTCGGTACTCTTGACTCATGGCAAAGAAGAACAACTACAAAAAGAACATCCAGTGAAAATTTCATTGCGCTGGACAAAATTGCAAAAGAACATACCGGATTGAAAGCGTATCCCATAACCAACAGCGTCCTCGTCAGTAAAATAACCCGAAGATCGGTAAACCACAATTTTGGGAAGAAATTAAGGATGATCGGTGGTGGCAGCATACAAGCACAGTACCACACAAACGAACAACATAAAACCTTCGCAATAACCAGTCTTCGGTGAGCGCGCCGTAAGTTTCTCCGGGCATAACCGTTTAAAGCAGCAACCTTCTTCCGGCTAGAAAATTGTTGGTGTACAAACAAAACCGCATAAATAACGCCCAGAACCGCGATCGGAATGTAGGTACTAATAATACCCAGTAACTCCGAAACAGCACGCGAAATATTAACCGTACCACAATTTCCGTTGGCCTGCATGACGGTGGTGGCAACGGTCCCAAAATACATCGGCAGACTGCAGGATAACGCGATCCCCCAACTGAAGGTCACGGACAATCCAAGCGCAGTCCTGGTCGTGATCTTCTGGTAATGATGCGGAAGCAGTACAGCCACGAAGCGATTGATGCCCAAGAACACTGCTGACCAGTTACTGACGAAAAGCACCGTTGTTCGAAAAAGTTGCGCTGCGTTGCAGTCTATGTATACTGGGCGGTTAATCTGGACCATGAACAAGGAGATATTGTGCAGCGGGTTGATAACGAGGCAGAACAGGATTTCCACAAACTGGGAATGGATGATTAGGAATCCAGAACCGGTGCGATGCTTGCGCAACATAAACAAAATTACTAGCAATAGTGTTGTCAATGTTATGCCGATGAAACCAATGGTCAACGTTGCAGAGAGCCATGCTGTAAGAGCTGCGTGGGAAATCTTAATGGGAATAAAGAAAGTGAAGTTGGTGCTATTCGTTAACATCATAATGTTATTAGTATTACTTGAATCCACTGCAGGTGAATCTGGCTGTGCAGCTTTGAGAGAATGTTTAATGAACGTTTTCATCAATGTCTAGCACATCGTCTGCGCAGTCTCTGTTGTGAAAATGTGGTTCCCTGGTTTGGGCGCTAATGGTTCCGGTTCCGCAGAGTCCGGATGTGTGTTTATATGGCTACTCTGAACATGCGTTGAACCTTCATAATGCGGAATACGAGATTTCTGTTTTCTGGTAGCTATTTCTGAATCATTCTGGGAATAATGTTGCTGGAAGAGCTTTTACTTGCCGCGACAGTGTTGTCCTGAGTGCTGCCTAATTGACACGTTTGCCTTAGAGACGCATTAGCGATTTATGAACGTGTCGTTCGATACAACGCGGTGTCTATCCTGTTGAGCAGATTGCCTGTGCAGCTCTGTAAAGGTCATTTGAACAATAACAGCATAGCAATTGATCGATACCAACCAGATCGGTCTCCAGATACGTTGCACGAGTTAGCCACTATCCAAATTAACGGGATCAATATTGATTCCGTATAGGTAGTGAAGACCAACATTTAATAGTGCCTTCCAAATTCCAATAACTGTGAGGAATTACATTTTTTCACGGTTGAAAGAGTAATTAGTAGACTAGTATACGTATCCGAAATATTATGAAACAATCTCGACGTTTTGTTAATATTCCTTCCTATTCGCGCGTGTAACGAGGCACTCTCTGCCGGTAATGAGCCGGGCTAGGGTTGCGACACGGTCACTGCGTCAGTTCAACGGAGAAACAAACTTGGAATTACAGGACAGGTTCGAAGCGTGATCCATGAGCATAACGCTTAATAGTCGCTTATACCAACAGCATGAATGAAATCCCCCTTTTTCATGATGCCGGATGGATTTATTCTGTGTTTAATCGAATGCCCGAGACCCTGTTTCCTATTTGCGTATTCAGAGCTGGTGCATCAGGGTTGAAAATTGTGTTGTTTAATTGGTCTGTCAATGTAAAAGGTAATAGTGAATGTTACGGAGAGTTTCAGCCGGGAATACCAGGCACTCAAACCGCACAATCCGGTCAGTCCGGTGCCCTTACCTACATGGTGCTATGTCCTTCTGTATGAGAACCAAACATGCAAGCCGCTCATGGCGCCCGACAGGCCGACACACTTACAAACGTTTACGCGATGCTCGAGCGACCCGCGCAACACCTACACATAGAGCATGTTAAAGCAATGCGGAATAGCTAGCGAAAATTACTGGTCAGTCCTTCGCTAGCTCAGTTTCAGTAGACGCTAGCGACTGAACGGATAAACAGGAACTAAAGCAATGAATTACAAGATCAACCGATAATGCACTGCCTAACAGGGCACCGGAATGTAGGTTTCGGATGATTTGGATATCACTGGTTTCTTCCGAGATCCATAAGTATCTCACGTTTTCGGTGACGTACAGCGTGACGCTTTTTCACGGTGAAAGATGCTAAAGGATACAACGTCTAGTACGACACCGTAGTTCTAACCGATTAATATCCAATCGAGAATTTCACGCGACAGAAATTTCTCCCCGCATCATTTTTGTTTTAACAGTTACGGATGCCGAACTCTCGCGAATTGCTTACACCAGATAGCGTTAGCTACCGTAAAATGTAAATCACTTATTAAAGCACTCTATCAAATCGTGGTGCCACGGTAAGGGATGCCTGTCACTTCTTTTGATGATATTATTCCGTGGATTAGCGTTGTCTGCGTTTTGCTTACTACTAACTGGAAGCAAGGAAAGGCTGAGTCGCAACAGAACTAATTTGTAAACAGAAAACACGGAACGCTGTTACACCGACAATCTCCGTG
The DNA here is from genome assembly GCA_034698045.1 of Paramacrobiotus richtersi. Classification (NCBI taxonomy): domain Eukaryota; kingdom Metazoa; phylum Tardigrada; class Eutardigrada; order Parachela; family Macrobiotidae; genus Paramacrobiotus; species Paramacrobiotus richtersi. The sequence continues at coordinate 3,595 of JAQGAU010004011.1, forward strand.
TTGCGTCCACATGTACACACGAAAAACTGTCAAAGTTTCCGCCATTTCCCGTTCGACAATACCATGTTTTACAGTAGGAGGAATAACTAGTTCTGTCAGGAAGAACGTTCGAGAAACATACCATTAGCATCCAGGTTTAACGAGCTCCGTAATGTACGGTAGTTTTTCAGTTTTATTCGGTAATTTGCCACCAAAACAAACATCTCAGCAACAGCATGCATGGAACTGAAATTCAAACTGCAGCGCACATTCGCTGTATTACTTCCATCAGCAAATGAAGGACGGTAATTTCCTCTGTTACAATGTACCGGAAAACATCATGAAAAGTTCATTATTAAAGGTGTTTTCCTGTTATGAATGTAAGCCGCACCTATGTCTTGCATCTTACAAAGGTGTCACGTTATCCAAACCTTCTTGACAGCATGGTAAAGAACCAATTAACAGCTCTCCTTCCTCGATTAACCAAGTGTCTTGGTGTACAGTACTTGTCTGTCTCTTGATGTACTTGTTTGGATTAAATTTTGAGTTTGTCGTCTACTGCTGCTGTTCCTTTCTCGTAGTATGGTTTGTGCCTTTCCTTAGTCAGTTTTTTCCAGGTTAAAGTAGATCGACACAAAACAGTTCATTACTTGTATTGTACGTGCTAGAATTTTCGGGTACTTTAAGTGAGTCGTAGCGCATCAATTTCGTCGGTCTTGAAAGTAATCAGTAACAATTTCTTTGTTGCGAGCTCGCAGGTTTCCAGCCGCACCTTTCAAGGGGCGTCCTTACCGGCGAGGACTCCCGTTAACAAAATATGGTAAGCGTGACAAGCCACGCGTTATCATCAGCATTTTCATGGAAATTAATTCATCATCCCTCCAGATTATACCAGCCCAACGCTTCGACTACGTAGGCTATAATCCTGCAATTTAATCAACCCTGATTATGAATATTTGATTTATCCACAAAGTCTCTCTGTGGCTGGATCGCAGAAGGCCAATCAGCGGCAAAAACCTGCAGCTCATACTCCTGCGCATGCACCTCCAGTGTATTTTGATTTCCTGTTCATTACAATACACCGGAAAACCGCATGTGAAACTCATTATCGAGATCGTTGTTTTCATGTGTCTGCATCTGAGGAACGCATGCCGCGCCTAAACGTCTGCAGTTTTCAAAGATATCCCGCTCACCTGAAGTCTGCGACAACATAATACAGCGCAGCCAAAGCTGTATGCCAGTTCGACTTTCGGAATATTCCGTCGGGTAGATGATCACAGAAAACCAATAAGCTTCACGACATTCCTCTGAAAATCTGAAGGAATGACCATATTTTTCTTGTTTTAATCTCCATGGAAAGCAACGACACATTATGGACGAATTCTTCCATCACGTCGTCATCAGCAACCTGGACGCTGGGACCAGTCAGCACGGCCATAATCACCCCAATCGCAATAATTCTGAACAGTTATGTTCTATACACTTTTTCTGTGAACAGCTTTCTATATACACCGTTCAATGTCTATCTTGGAAGTCTGATGTTGGCCAATCTGGTCTACTCAATCATCTGCAACCCGTTGGACATAATCAGTGGTCTGTACCCTACATGGCCCCTTAGCTCCACCGCCTGCGATGTCTACATCTACGCTCTGTGCATTTTGGGTGCGGTGACCATCAACTCGCACGCCCTCATCACCGCTAATCGCCTGTGGGCCATGACCTTTCCCGTGTCATACCGCGCGCATCACCACAACCGAACGGCCTTACTGACCGTCTTTGGACTGTGGATCTACGTGCATATTGTCTGCCTACCGGGAGTTATCCGTGATTCAGTGTACTTTCGTAAACCTCTCGCGGATAATCCTTGCGCATTGAATGTTGAGGCACAGTTTGCGTGGAATATGGTGATGCAGTTTGGGATCTATGATCTACCGATATTGTTTGTCGTTTTGGCGTACCCGTATCTACTCGTCAAGCACAAATCAAGGACGAAGGTTCGTCTAGGTAACTCGATTCGTCTGTCGCGGTCGGCGCGAACCGGAGATGAGAACAGATCACGTGTGGCCCAAGTGTCGGGAGGGTCAGTTGGAAGGAAGAAAGCCAGTGCCATGGATGATCGGAATCGAGCGTTTGTTGTTACGAGTATGTTGACGGTGGCCATTGTCATCTGCTGGGCACCCAACGTGACCTTTTTTACCGTCGGAAGCTTCATGGCGATTGATGACCCGGTTATGTTTGGGGTCTCGTCGTTCTTGTTCAATTTGCAGTCCCTTTTTGATCCCATTTTGTTTGCGCTGGTTTTCAAAAGTCTTCGAGATGCTCTGCTTCTACCTTTAAAAAAACTTACGTTTCTCCCACGAATTCGGATCGGCTGATGTTCTCGCTTACGCTCATCTCGTTAAATTAAATGTACCGATATAATCGTATCCTGGAATCCAGTAAATATCTTTTCTTTCCACAAATGGTGAAAAAGCATCTATGACTTCAAGCAGATATATAACAATACGCAGAACATGCAGAAATTGTTCTATTTTTGTCGCAAGCATACTCATTCTGATTCAAAGCCCTGTGATTGACTGGTGACCACGGACGTTAAACTGCATTATCCCAGGTATGTCTGAGCGTCCCAGATCAAGCGAAGGCTTACCGGAACCGATAAAGATTTGATACATAGAGCATTCTGAATAAAGGTCTATGTGTGCTAATTATTGTTATATTTATGCATAATCGCATTGCATCCTGTGCAGAACTATTTTGCCATTTGTGCGGAGCTTCAATTGTTTTATTTCTTTAGTTTGTGAAACCTCCTATGCAGCTTTTTGTTAAGGTTCGAGAAATCAGTGTTTCATCATTTCTTTTGATTACAGTATACGCAGCCCCAGCTATAGTGCATCCAGCTTCGGAGAATCGTTAGTGTTTTAGAAGAATATTGTCGGTCTGGATATACGCATATCTCGAAAAATATCGTCCAGCCGTTGACTCACTCTTAAAGCATCCCGCAGCTGAGATACAGCATTACTCCAGGAAATATTATTTGTTAAACGATTCACACTGGGAAAAGAAGATTAGCTAAAAAACTGCTCCGGGACAAAGTGTTTAGTCGGTAAGCCACTCCGGAAGAAAATTTCGGCCGACCCAGCGCCGTATGAAACAGTCTCTACAGATCATAAGCAAGTCTGACAAAATGCATCCAGCTCAGACCTTACCCGGAAATGTGTGTATTAATTGGTCAGTCATGGCCCTTTGTCACCCTGTCTGTTGCGGATCACAACTGACAGGTTTATCCAATCTAAAGTTTTGTGTAGGCAACTATATCCGCCGGACGAAATATCGGGGCTCTAGAAAACTGCTACCGGTTTACAGAGAATAACTTCACCGGATGTTATTGTAACTTCAGTAAGATGGGTTGCAGTCAATACTGAAACTTCTAGCCTGTGGTCAGACCATGCATATGGGCACCCAAGTTTGGTTTCAATTAATCGGTTGTATCTAAAACGTGGCGACCACGGACGTGGTTGTGGTCGGTTGTGGTTGCGGTCGACCTTGTGGTCGACGGTGGTTTGCTGTGTCCTTTGGTGGTTGTTAGTAATTGACAGCGGTTGTGGTTGAATGCGGTCAAAATCTGCCGTTCAATATTCAGTATCAGTGACTGTATCACCGTTCTAAATTCCCCCTTATGGTTTCTAAAGAGGCTTGAACTTGTTTGTTCTATTTTATTTTTATTGAAAATACATTTCCCTTATGCACTGATGGTTTGCCTATGCGTAACATGTCAAACCTGCTAGCAAATAGTTGATATTGTTTTTTAATGTATACCGACGTTGTAAAATAAAATGTAAATTTGTTACTTGTTATTCCTGTACTCTACACTGTATTGTTAATAAATAGGCAAAAAAAGGTTACTTTGCAGACAGTTCAAGAAAAGCCTAACTGGGCGGCTGTTTCACAGGAATGTGATCAATGTATATGACTATCTGCCATTCTGTCGCGTATTTGTTCCAAAAAGGGCACAGATGATCTGAGCTCTTTGAGTAACTGGAGAAATGATTTACGTTTATCCAAAAGAAGTCCTGATCTGTAGAGAACTAGCCTAAATCCCTGCATGTGTATTCACCAAAATCTGAGAATATCATAAAATTTGGTTCTCGGCCGACTGAACCCGTCTTAAGGAAGCCGTCCAGACAGCCGCACAGTCCGAATCGTCTTCAAATGTTTTCTGACTAACTGTGTGTTATCTGGTTTGACATATTGTGCAGTTGCAAACCATCGGTGCCGCAAGCATTTCATCTAACAATAGTTGTATAACTTGCAATTTCAATAAAATAAAACGAACAAGTTCAAGCAGCATCAGAAACCTTAAGGGGAAAACCGGTAAAATTAGAGCGGTGATAACGCTGAACACTGAATGACAGATTTCGACCACATTCAACCACAACCACTGTCAACCACAACCACTGTTAACCACTAACGACCACCAAATGTCGCAGCAAACCACAACCACCGTCGACCACAAGGGGACCAGAAACCACAACCCCAGTCGACCACAACCACGTCCGTGGTCGCCACGTTCTAGATACACCCCAATTAATCACGCAAAAAGTTAGCAAATGCAAGACATAAGCAGACCTCGTATTCTGCCATCGCCGGCTATATATGTATCTCATCAGTCCGCATTGCTGGTCAGCACTCATCACTCAGCAGTCAGCACTCATTACTCAGCAGTCAGCAATGGTGGTCAGCACTCATCCACTCAGGGTCAGCACTCATCAATAATGACGGCCAATGCACACTAAGGATAGTTGGTACTGATCACTAATAGTCAGAAGCCATTTCTATTCAATGGTTGAAGCGGTGAAGACTGATAATGTCCATACTTCCCTGGAATAACCACTCGCGATCAACCAACGTTCATTCATCATTAACAGTAATTTTGTAAATTGCTGAACCAACGCTGTTCACTGTTTGTCGATCAGTCTGTGGCTCTGCAGACATATTTTGTGGTTCTCTGTAGCGCTGCGTCCACCTCATCCTGGCAGGCGCTGGTGACTTGGGAACCTCGTAACACAAAGTATCGTGTAGGTAAACAGTGAGGCTTGTTAACACGATGGCCAGGAGAATTGCTAGGTTAGGTTATTGCCAAGAGCCATTCTTAACAGCTAAACGAACCTGAATTTGTTAAATCTATAAAATACATGCACATCAACTTAATAAGCGATGCAAGTACCGTTGTTGCATTACTACTGCTGGTTCTTTCCCAGTGGTGTCGTGCGGGACGTATCATAATTTCAACATTAGGGAGTGCTATGTTTCAAATTAGTTACAGGTCGGCTGTAGTGATCGCTTGCCGATTGTAATGATCAGACGACAGATTTGAAGAATGATCGCTGGTGATTTCTGGGCAGCATGGACATTAGCAGACTTTTTGCCGCTGCACCCATTGAACAGGGATGGTCCCTGACATTAGCGATCAGTATAGTGGCCCACGCTAATGAGTATGGACCAACAGTTTATGAGTGCTGACCTTCAGTTGATGAGTGCTGACCACCGTTGCTGACTGCTGAGTAATGAGTGCTGAACAGCAATGCTTACTGATGAGGTACATATATAGCCGTAATGGCCAGCTATATAGCGCATGACTGCCCATAAGATCTTATCTTTTTTGGAGAAAAAAATGAAAGGCCGTACCGAGAGTCGAACTCGGGTCGACGGATTCAAAGTCCGACGTGCTAACCACTACACCATACAGCCAGTCCTAGCTGTGAGGACCCGGGGATTTACTGCTGGAATACGCATAAATATATATATAATACTTGCGATAATGTAGCAAACATGCATTTCAGTTGAGCACGTACCTTGAGTGGCACTTGAGCTTGGTTGTTAGACTTGCTTTGTCAGCAACATACCATACGCATTTCCCAGCGGATCTTCAACCGTGGGTTTTACTGGTAACTGTTTCGAATTGTAACATGCCATTCGACCACTGTATTACTGAGAGCGGCATGTTGCAGTACATTTATACTGGACGGTTGCATGGACCGGCCAAGTGGTCGACTTACATAACATATAGCGCATTGGCTGATTCTGCTGTATCCGATTTACACCCCTCTCTGGATAATGCTGAACACCAGAATTCAAGTTGTTAACCACAACCGCTAACATCCACGAAGGTCAGCGAAAGACACAAATCACATTCGACCGCTAATGACTACAAAGGTCACCGGAAGCCACAGCCGCAGTCGACCATAATCACCTTCTTGGTCATCACCTTTTCCATGCTCCCGATTATGTGTATCTCAGTGGCATTTAAGGTTCCGCTGTAAAGTGCACGAACACATTGCATTATCACCGCTAAAAAGCCTATTAATGCAAAATGGAGCAGGACGAGAGCTCATAAAAGTTTAAACTTTCCGACATGGCAGTAACTCGGGCACTAACTTAAAGTGCGGATGCTAAATATAGCTTTCAAAGCCGAACGGTAACGACATAATTCTATAACAGTTTCTGTAAACAGCATCTACTACGAGACATGAATGTGAGATAAGCTACATAATAAGCCATAAGAGTGGCTTTGGTTGCGCAACAAAAACGAATACATGACACTTTTGGGAAGCAACCATATGAAACTTCGTCTCGTCTTCAAGGTGTGTAAGAGAATGGGAGCTGATAAGACGACTTACGCTCCTGTTCACGCCTTCTCGGAATCTGAGGCGGGTCCGCAAATCTGCCTAGTACTGTACTTTGTTTGGGATATTAGCTTCGTGGACTTAACAACATTGTTTGCTGTGGGAATACGATGACGAGATCAACAATAACATGTAATTCGATAAGTGCTAACAATACTAACAATAACTAAGAGCGGGCACAGAATTTATACATGCAGCCCATGCAAATGTACGCAAACAGCAATACGACATGTTGTATGTGCAATTCTGCAATTACTGCACATACTGTATAATTATTTGTATCAGGCCGATGTTGGTACAAAACGATTAAAAGAAGATGTGATTAGAGTACAGTATGTGCGCCTTGAAAACGATACTTAGACCCACTTAAGTCTGTACATACGAATATAGCAGAAATTCCCAAGAGTATCGATACTGGCTGCCGAGCTTATGCGCCTCCAGTACTTCCCGTAAGGCGAGAGTTATTTCCGCGAGGAACCTGACCCATTTTGTGGCCAGATGCCGTATTGGATCCGATCTGCGACACAATCTTTTGTGGTGCTCCAAAAATCGCCCGGATTGCGTTTCTGTAGTCCGCACTCATGAGGATGAAGACAAGCTGTAAATATGTCTTTTCTTTGTACACGTTTGAAACCGTTTCTCATGCGTCCTTGGGCACCAGTCAATGGAGACAGTATTGCAACAATGATAATGACCAAAGGTCAACAAATAATCATGCAGCGAAATACAAATACAACACGTAGAAATTTTGTCACCAGCTTACCGGGTTAGTGACGTATCCCATAATCTGCACGTTTGCAAAAATAAGCGGTACCAAAGGGATTTGGACAATGTGCGGGAACATGGTCAACGTCACGGGCCACACCATATAACACAGAGAATTCCAGAAGAAGGCCACAAACACCATGTTAGCTTTGCTTAACCGTTTCCTTTCCGCCCTGGTTTCAGCATTCTGGTTATTCTGATGAAAGATCGCATTGTTTCTTCGTTTTTTAGCCAACATCTTCAGATAGATCACACAATATCCGGCAGCAGCCAAAGCCAGAGGAACGTAGTTTCCCGTGACAATCGTCAGCAAACCCACAATGCTTTTCTGCGCAACACCACACGATCCAACCGGTAAGACAAAGTACTGTATCCCTACACCGAAGGCTCCTAAACCGGCAAGCGAAGCAGCCAGAATCCAGAGAACAACCATGACCGTATTCTCCAGTTTTGCTTTGGAGAACTTCCGGTATTGAAATGGAAAGCACAGCGCAACGAAGCGGTTGGCCGCAATGAACGCTTCGATCCAATTGCTAGCGTAGCGCGAAGCCAACTGGCTCCACATGGCGGTGTTGCAGTATCGAAACTCAACGGTCCAGTTCTTAATCAGCTTCCCATAGACCGGAATACCGGTTAGCGGGAAGCTGATGGCACACAAAGCGGTGTGGGCGATTAAGGAATGAGCGATGAGTAACCCGCAGCCGGTGCGCAGTCGTGGACTGAAGAGTATCAGACATGCGACGGACAGGTTGCCCAGTGCACCTCCGTAGCACTGGGTCATGTAAACGGACAGCCACGAGATTACTGCTGATGGGTGTAGAGCAGATGTGGGCTTCGTAGTATTGAACAACAGGATGTTTGATCCATTTATGGACTGGTTCGTCTCCATTGTTCGGCGTCAGTACAAATAAGAAAAAAAAAGCTGCACAAGAAACTGAGTATGAACGTTAATATAACGGTCGGACGAATAGTAATAAAAGCCAAATTTCTCCCTGATTTGGCTTCGATGATAGGATTTATGCAGCCACCTTGGCAGACACATTCGTGGAACAGATCGTTGTCCTGCCTCTTTGACGTGCCGTTTCTGATTTCGCTAGGAATTTGAGACTAGGGAAATGATATGTCCGGATGCATGATAAAAACACACGTAATTTGAGTAACTCGTACTAATTATCGACCATTTTGCTTGTTATGTGGCTGGTAATAAAGGTCACCTCCGTTC
>JAQGAU010004012.1:0-12240 GCA_034698045.1 Paramacrobiotus richtersi
ACTTTGCACGAAAGCGATGTCTGTCTGTCTATACCATCTGAATTGTGTGTATTAACTGAGCCGATTTCGAAGATCAACACAAGCCAGATAAAGCAAAAGCAAAGTACGGCTGTATTTTTGAATACGCTCTTGCCTAGACAGGATAGACTGAAACAGGGTCTCTCTTTAGAACAGAACAGAAATTCTCCTATTCTTTATGAGTTAGAGGCCTGTCTGCTTCAGTTTCGCAATGGTACAGCTAGGAGAGGCATGACTCATGTGAGCATATGCGCATAATGTAGAAGACAATTTATGTAGAACATGTAGAAGGCCGCATGAACGCAGTTGCTTTCCCTACTTCCTTCTGTCGTACCAGAAGGCAGAGTTGTTTTACTAATTAAAAGTAAATAGTAAACGTTAATTATAAAAGGCTTTTGAGCCCTTAATAATTAAGTAAACAGTAAGCCGCTGCCGGAAACCAGCAGTAAATAGTAACTGAACATTAGAAATGCTGCTTTCGAAATATTAAATAGTAAGTCAATCTTTAACAACTGTAGTCTGAAATACAAGAGCAAATGTGTAATGAAATCAGTTAACAAATGGCCCCTGTCGGGGCCGAATCACTGAAAAAACATCGTCCAAATTAGCAGAAGGCGGTGCGGTGCCCATTATGGCCATCGCATTGGCCCGTTGCAGTTCTACACTAATACGTTGGTAAATGAACTCTTTCGATCGCTTTTCTCCGGTTTCCTGGCGGATCTTCTTGGCCAGGATGGACAACAGGCGGTGCGCTTCCGGTCCCCACGGTCCAAATGTTTCGAAGGCCAGTGGACAGAACAGGTAATCCCTCATGATGTAAGTAAAATAGTAAGTAAAATGAGCAATCTGCCACTCTTCTATTATAATAATTAAAATAGGCCTTTGCTATCCAGCGACAAGTAAAATAATGTTGTCGATATGACGAAGTCGTTGTTCGAAACCGGACATAACGTCATATCCTATGCTGGTTTTGCACAGTGAACCGAGTAGCAGCGCCAGTTTACTGTACATTTCTGCAAGATCGCCACAATGGCAACAGCCTTTCTGTTTTACACTCCGTTAGATTAGGATTATCTGTAGGTGATACACTGGGCCGGAAAACTAAGTGATAGTCTGATAACGTACAGTACTTATTGTCTAAATTTATTTTCTCGTTCAGTCTTTTTGACTGACTTTGCACTAACGGATATGGAATTTATTTAATTTTTGAACAGAATAAAATTTTTGTTCAGAAAATGTTGCTTATTTTACCTCTGGACTACGGCTGACATGTTTTGTATTCTGATAATGAAGAAAGACAACCAAAAAGACCAACAGGCTAATTCTGGCTTTGAATAGTAACTAAATATTTTTATATTTATAATAGTAATATTTATAATAGTAATAGTAAATAGTAAGTGGCTGCGAAACAAAAAATTAAATAGTAAGTAACTAGTAAGCATACAAATGGTGCAATAGTAAATAATAAGTAAATATTAAAGGTCGAAAAAGCTGGGATATTAAAAAGTAACTGGTGTCGAAAAGTGCTAGTAAAAACAACACTGCCAGAAGGGCGCCGCGTTCACGCATAAGTCTACCACGGCCCATGCAGCTAGTACTGTATGGGCCGTGATTCTACATAATTATAAGCCCGAAAGAGGCGGCGTCTAGCCGGAAAACAGGTAGAATAGCCGGCAGCGTGAACTACATCTATTATAAGTGTGCCAATCGTTTCACGTTTCAACTTTCAACAGAGATAGGATACATAACTTAATAGTAACACTGTTGCAAGTGTGTTGCAAAACCAGCAACGACAATAATGTTTTCCTTCGGCGAAGGACAGCGCTTACATAATTTTATCGAGCTGCAAGCGCAATGCCGGGTGAAAGAAAACCCATGCCACGCTAAACAGCATGGTCAATTGTACGTTTGCGTCAGCCGGATACGAAAGACCTGAAGCCCCCGGGGATGTCCTGAACCGACGGAAACCGCGTCCGGACGGCATTGCACTAGCGCCCTGGGGCAAGATGTTAACCTGGGACGTAACCCGCCGATGCACGGTTGCCTTGATGTAAGTTATATCGCAGCAATGTCGAAAAAAGCAGGAGCAGCGGCAGTACAGGCGGAGCAGGCAAAGGTCACCAAACATCCGAGCATAATGCACGAATACCTCACCGTTCCATTGGCATTCGAAACAATGGGGCCTTGGGGTCCGGAAGCACACCGATTGAGGTGCGGTTTGGCCAAGAAAATCCGTGAATAAACAGGAAAAAAGCGAGCAAAATAGTACATCTATCAGCGCATCAGCATTGAGCTGCAGCGGGCACAGGCCATGGCGGTTCTGGGAAGAGCTCGACCATCGGCCAACTTATATAGACGAGATCGTTTCAGTAAATTAGTGATTCGATCAGCCTGAGCGGAATCTATGTACTAAATCGGATGTGCTAGTTCTGACTTTTCCCGTTTATTGTGGTTGTGGTGATGCATGTATGGGTATTTGTTTAAGATTGTCTATTGAGTATACACAATCTCACTACAGTTGTACCCGAGAAATTATGCCAAAAGGTTTATGCAATCTATAATGCAAGCGCACAGGTTTATAATAATTTGGTGCTGGTTATAATCAGACAGTTGTCGTGGCTGTTCTATAGACCGTCCATCAAAGATTTAAAGTGCAGAAGTGATGAACCTTGTTCACGTATGCAACTACTTGTACATAAAATTAAGTAGCGCAGCATAATCAATATTTACTGTGGCATTTCGAAAATCAAGGTTATGTATTTACATTCTTTTGCCTAGCAGATTTCAGTGTACTGTATGTCACAGTAACAGCGACTGTGCAACTTGCTTATTAGCATCGCACAACGCGCTATAATTACTTTTCCATATATGGTTTTACTTGCAGGCCATTTCAAACAAGAAATCTAACGTCTGATCTGAAAAACTAAACATCTAAAACGCCAATTAAATCGTTTGCACATTTTTTGTGTGGATTAAGTAAGCACTTCCATATGCGGACGGGGCGAGGACACTGTCAATGGCCTACGCTATCCAAAAAACGCAGTGACTAAAAGCTAAAAGCTGAAGAAACACCTGATAACAAAATTAATAGAAGTATCTCTGATCCAAAAATGCAAGCAAGGTTTTAGCTGTACGTGTTCTTCGAAAGATTTTGTCAAAAATTTCTGCTCCTTGACCAAAAAACAGAACAAAGAAACGAGACCGGTACGCAGATACAGACGTACGCACAGACCACTCCGCCACGTGGACTTGTAGAGTGAGTCACGCTGCCAGTCTCCTGGATTCTGGCAATGCGAAATATCAATTTCCCGCATTCAGCTGTTTTAATGTGAACAGCATAACAAGCAATACTTACAGCAAAAAGCCTTAAACACTCACTGAATTATAAGCAGTTGTCAATTCCGGTTATCCTCACAATCTTCATTCTTCAACAATGTGGAACTTCTCCCGTCTATCTTATCTCTTCGGGCTGCTCGACATGATTGCTGGCGCAGTCTCCTTGGTGCTCCACTCGATGATTATATGTAAGTGACTTTAGTGTTCCCTGTTCAGTAGACGGAATATCCTTTGCCGTACACAGAAATTCGCCCATTCCACCGTATTTAAATATCGAAGAACTAGTTTTTCTGTGCAACAAGTGTGTTTTGGTTGCAGTCTATGAAACCCCGTCGCCCATTTGGACCGCACTGCGTCTGATCCAGATCGTCTTCTCTCCGGTTGTCATCTGGTATGGGATTTGCCTCTACGGCTACAAACCCCCATCCAAAGTGGACCCGTTTCCTTACAAGCAGAGAATGGAGATGCTCCTCATTCATGCTGTCATCGCCCTGTTTGTTTATCCGAAATTTGTGACCGTCTGTGTCCTGCCAGCCATTATCATTGCCATTGGCATAGCGTTTAATGAGATCACCGTTCAAGTGGTGCGCACGGGCTGCATCATGGCTGAGGTTCGATCCTCGCGCACCGAGTGTTGCGTGACGTTTCGTGATTCCACTTGTCAGTTTCCTGAGCATACGGGAGATGGGGTGTGTCGATGTGGTGTTCCTGTTGGGGATTTTGCTTTGCACGGTATGCATCTGACATTGCACAAGGATTAGGCTGGCTAATCGGTGGATTGCCTGTTTGCACAGGGATGGTTTGGTGATTGGCTGATGAGGCAGTAATTGTGTTAATTTAGCTGGACTAATTCTAACCGTTTTGATAACCGTCAGTTTGTTACGTAACTGGTTTCTGATTCTCGCACTATTGTAAGTGCAGTTAAAATACTCGAATGTAATGAATGCCTAACACTTGGCGAGTCCTGTTTATCAATGATCATGCGCGCTGGAGATAATGGTGCTCGTCAATGTGGTGTGGCTGTTGGGGTTTTTGCCGCGTACGGTGTGGAATTGGATGTTCGTTAACGGTGATGGTTATGCAGGATAGATGTCGCGGACTGTCATCAGGTTTCATGTTCGAAGGAGCAGTTAGACCGTAGAGGCAGCTGTGTTCATTTTGTCCGTATAATTATGACCGATTCAGATTGATCATGTCGTAAGTTTTTTCCGCAGTTCCTGCTTGATCTTCACACGAAATTGCATTAAATCAACTAGAACTGTAATTACACTTGTGATTCACAAGTTGTGAATCAGTAAATATCACTTTTTAATTCGTTTACCATGGTTTCGTCATGTGAGGAAAAGACAAAATGAGAATCAGCAGGCTGCTTTCGACACTGAATACTTCTATATAATAATATGGCTGCAGATTATGAGACAACCGCACTTCCTCGCCTGCCGACCGATCCCGTGGACACCGCCGCAGCTCTCATTGTCTCCCTCCCGTTGCCATTCATCCCTCCTTGTCTTCTCCCAGAACCACCGTTCGGCTCTCCTCTCTCTCCAGGATTTCTTCCATGGTTATTTCCGCGCATCATTCCTCCACCGTGATTCCAGTTGTCTCTCCCGCTGTAGCGTCCTCTTCCCCGTCGATCGTCCCGCCTGTTTCCATTACCTTGGGTTGGAACATCCGTGTTCTCCACAAGGCTGGTATCGGTTGTACCGCTGATCCCTACGGAGGGCACGGTCGCAGTACTGCCTGGTGCTACTGCTGCTTGTTCCCCTTTTGTACGACTGCCGCAGCAAACGGGATGGACCTGCTGAGATATTCGTTAACTGCTGTAAGATGCCCAGCACAGATAAATCAGAAGATAAATCAGAAATATCAAATCCAATATATTTTTTAAAAAAAGGATGATAAGGGCACGGCTAAGTTCGACTTACCAGCATCATCCAGGCGACTCCAGTAACAATCACAAAAAATGTTGGCCGCATGATAGGGTATAATTATTTCCGGGTTATTTGTGACCTTTTAAAACTGGTAGACCGAAATATGCTCAGACACTTGGTCAAGTAATTCTGCTGCTGTCTGAGTGATTTATATTTTGCGCCAACTGTTGTGCAAAAATCTGTGGAGTCATCGATATATAATATGCTAATTACGAAAGACTGACAGAACTAATCAAACCATTCGCACGGATATGCCTCACATCATTAGCATGAATGTTACTGTATTTTTACGGGTTCAGATGCGCATACTGTTAAGGTCAACGATAATAAGTGGTTTGTGTGTACATAAGCACCACGGTGCTGCCATTTTGACAAAGAATTTGATTATACCGGCTTTCGCACGGCGATTCGTTTCTGTAATGGCCACGTCAGCATCTGCACCATAAGCGACCAGTGCATAATGAGCCAGTCCTGTTTAAAGAAACCCAACACCAAATGTGACAGACTTTTTTAATAATGTTATTGCTCAAACCAATTGTACCATGTCGGACACCCCAGTACAAGGCCGCCACAATTAACAGCTAGTAATTGGACAAGCAATGTGCATACTCTGGAGAAGTCTGTACATCAGTAGTTAAATCTTCATGCAATGGTGACTACAGTATTAAGGAATAACTGACGTACTGTGACCTGTTCGCGTGCTCGATAGCGTAAGTTACTGCTAATTCTAACCGTCTGCTGATCGAGCCAGAGGCTAAATAAATTTAGTAAGTGACTATTACTCCCTATGTAAACTTGTCGGGCTATTGCACAAGTCAAACTGCCGAAGAAATCGCTTTTCCCTTATAAGGCCATTTTGCAGTCGTTTGACAAGTCCGCTTGGTAAAAATAATATTCAAATGCGTAATGGATATAAACACATCGAACGAGCTGTGTTCTACCGACAATTATGAGGAAGGAAACTAGCCAGAACCCGTAGCGACTCAAATACGCATGGTATCGCATTTGTGTTATCCTGTAATGTTTAAACCAAACTTTGGAATTCCCTCCGAAAACAAGTTAACTTGCACCATATTGCGTCGTGACCTTGCAAATGCATGAAGTTAAACAAGCAACCCAGACAATTAACGAAATTCGGCGAGTTGGTCATGCATGGCAAAAGACAGCCTTTTTGCTACGCAAATCAATGATCCCATGTGAGTTCGCCTCATGTGATTCAGATTATACAGCCTGTAACAGCCAAGTGTAGCCGAAAAGGTTAGAAGGCTCAGGTTCTCCACTGTGCAATGTACACTTAAAATTCACGTTTGCACCAGATAGCGCATTCAGTTTACTATAAATAACATCAAAGGTTCTTCTGTTTTAAGCATTTCCCGATTTACTGGATCTTTTTAACTGCGAACGTTCGAGCTGGAAATGCTGCTGTATGATTTTCCGTTAACTCATTCATTAAGGCACATCATTTTTGTGGGCGGTGACCTTCCGAACATTTCGAGAGGGTAGGCGCAGCCGAGCAGAAGGGTGTAGGAAAAAACACACTGCATGATTCTGATGACCCTAACCATACCAAGTACTTGTGTTTTTGCAGCAACCTGCGCTTTGTTTGATACAAAAAGTGGTGGGTTAACGATTTGTGTGTCTGCAGTC
Organism: Paramacrobiotus richtersi; assembly: GCA_034698045.1. Taxonomy (NCBI): domain Eukaryota; kingdom Metazoa; phylum Tardigrada; class Eutardigrada; order Parachela; family Macrobiotidae; genus Paramacrobiotus; species Paramacrobiotus richtersi. The sequence continues at coordinate 6,933 of JAQGAU010004012.1, forward strand.
GTGTACGATTTCGATGTCTCTTTCACTGCAACCCGAAAGAGACGGTCCTTTTGCGCAGTTGCTTGTTGTATTCTCCGTGCAAAAGAAACAAATGCTTTCTAAGCAGACAATGCGTCGACAGTTCAATTGTGCGATTCAAAACGAAGGATCTGCCTCTGTAGAACCTAGGAAAAATGCTAAGAGTACACTGTCATATCCCTGTTCGGGAAACGGACATGTTTCGGCCAACAACGATTTAACATACCGGTCTATGGGCAATTTTAGCTGCGTTCCTGTATCTCGGGGATGCGTTGGTATTTATTTCTGGTACCTATGCACCGTAGCACATAACAATACGCTCTACTCATTATTACATACAGGACCTCGGCCATTGCGCTACATAGGTTTTTGCGATAGCGTTTGTAAGAGCCAAGAAGCATCCTCGAGTCAACTTTTCTTACGCAACCGCCCAGAGGGCGCGTTTGGCCGAGAGGTCACAATTGCGTATCCGTTGGATTCACCGCAAAACGGTGTATCAGGAATCGCGTTTAGTGCTATCGCGAGATGGTACATAAGGCCCCCACAACTGTCAGATGTTTCGGCTACACTTGGCTTTTACAGGCTGTATGTAACTATGTATATCGGTATGTTTTTTAAATTCAGCTTCAGTTTCCGGTATATAACAACGAAGTTGTAAAGCATAGCTTTTGATATTTTTTTATAGTCACATTTTCACTTTCCACGTGAAAAACACTCACGTTCACTTTACAACAGTGAACGTGAGTGTTCACTTTACAACAGGGGAATTCAAGGAAAACACAATAAGTCCTTTTTCAATTTTCTTTATACCAACTGCTCGTTTCGGGCTGCTGCCCTGGGGTGGTTGTGCTGCTGCATTCCTGCCAGTACTGTAGAGCAAAACCGTAAACAGAGGTTTTGACTTTTGAGTTTCGTCTTTCGATAACGCTCACTTCATACGCACTGAATCATCATCAGTTCTTATAACTGTTCTCCCAGCTACCACAGAACAATTTTAATCCGATTCCGAAGAATGTGGACCATATGGCGACTCTATAGACTCTTCGCATTCCTCGACATCATTGGTGGCACAATCTCCTTGGCACTCACTCCGATCGTTCTATGTAAGTGGCACGCACGATTTACCTGTTCACCGAAGCAATTTGCTTTCTCATACACAGAAACTAGCCCCTTTCGCCGTAATTAAACTTTGACGAACTCTATCTTCCCGTGCAACAAGTTTGTTGTTGTTTGCAGTCTTCGAAACCCCATCCATCATCATAACCACATCTCATCTCATCCAGATCGCATTTTCCCCCATTGTCATCCGGTATGGGATCCGTCTCTACGGGCGCAAGATGCCACCTCTCCACGATCCAGGCATAATCAGCGAAATGGACCTGTTGTACAATCACGAGAAAATGGACTTGCTCTCCATCCACTTTATGATTGCCCTCTGTGTCTACCCCATGTTCATGGCCTTCTTCGCAGTGCCAGCACTTGTGATTGCCATGTTGATCCACGACACTGAGATCATCGCCCACGATCTGCAGAAGGGCAAACTGCGATTGCGATTTGATCCCGATGCTGCCAGTATCCCGAAACTCTTTCTCCTTCCCTATGTGATCGTCATGCGGACGCTGGAGCACATGGTGTTTGAAAGCTGGGTGTTGCTTTTGGTGATTTTGCCTCACACGATGTGGATGCTGATTTACGTGAGGCGTATGCTGGCGAAACGCCGCGGACTGCCTCTTGTACAGGGAGCGCTGATGATGGTTCGATAATGGGTTTTTTGATAATTGTGTCCTTCTGAATCATTCTAACCGATACGAGTTGTGACCGCTAGTCTTTTACATCATTGTATTTGGTTATGAACTACAAGTTTACAACTGTTATAAAAGAAGCAAGTGACGTTCGTAACGCTTTGTGAGGTATGCAACGAATCAACCGGAAATGGGTTCGAATTCGACATCTCGATCCGGTTGCTCATCGGACGGAAATGTCGATGGCACTTTTTTGACGAACAGGTCAAGCCATATTGACATGCAGGCATCTCCGAGTTCGCAGAACTGTATTTATTAATTTTATTAAACAAAAGAACGAAAACCCAGTATGCCGAACTTTAACATCTTATTTTAGTCCTAAAACAGGAACCTGCCAAGCTCGTTAATTCGAGACAAACAAACTCAAACGCATATCAGTAGATTTAATCTACAAGAACAGCAATCAAACACTGAGGAACACGTTAAAATTTTACCAAAGAATTTGCCGACCGGGGTCTTTTACATCTTTTTATCCAGATACCAGAGCAGTGCATGCAAAGTAAGCTTTGTCAGGTGCCGAACATCGACACAGTCTAGCCCAGCGTCTCCATCGGGAGGAAACAGCATCCCGCGATAGTGCACACCGTCTCGAGGGTCCAAGGCCTGAGTAGCGTTCATGATCTGCAAAGCATTACGCATGTCACCCAGTAGCATAGTAAGTTTATTATTGAACTCTACCAACGTTGCACTGCAGTGAACGATACGACTGCTAAGCAATTTTTAAGGCGCATTTCCGTCCATTGTTGTAATTAACAACGAAAGCAAGATGAGCACCCACCTAATTTACAAATGTTACAGCAAGCTACCTCACTGTCATATCACTATATGGTTTTAAACCGGAAACATCTGTACGTTAACATCTTCTGTAGGTAGTCATACAGCCATTAAAATTTCTTTTTGGAAGGTGTTCCTGAATTTTTTATTATTATCGTCGAACAGAGGGCTACACGGTGCTTGCGTCGTTTTTCTAAAAGTGCGCTGCGCTGTCCAACTCGACTACGCTGGCGTGGATCATAATGCTAGCCGGGAGCTTATCGCACACACCTCTGCTCTCGTAATCATCTGCCAACAGGTTTCCTCTTACCTGCGCGATTTGATCGGCTTCCGTCGTCGGCGTCGTATTGCTCTTCTTAATCCACTCCTCCAGGCGCTCCATATCTGTAGCGCTGAGATCGTGTAGCTCATTGTTCAGCATAGTCCAGAAATTGTTTACGGTCATTTGGCGTGTCATACGGTTTTCTGGGAATCGTACACTAAAAACTCCGCAAATTGCTCCGGAATGTCCCAGTTTCAGGTAAATACGGACGTTCATCAAAACAACCTGCTGGCACACAGCTGCCAGAGATGCGAAAAGGTCGTGCAGAGCATTGACCTCGTTGGAAGCGTTAGCCAGGAAAAGCCAGTTACCAGTCAGCAGCACTACCTCGACAAGCGGTAGGCCCTTTTCGGCCAAAATGCGCTGCAGAGGCCGGTCGATGCCCGTCAGTTCTGAGAAGCGATAGTCCCGGAAACCGTGCAGGACCAGTAGCCTGGTGTGACGGGTCCAGCAATTGTACAGACATAAAGCAAAGGGATATGCGCCGTTCGTATAGTCACCGAGAACCGGTGGTGATACAGCGATAACGCGGCGGATGTAAGTCGAGGTGAGGATACGTTCCCACTGTCGGCAGACTCCACGAAGCTTACTCTGATGCACTGTTGTCAAACATTCCAGAATTTGTGGGAAAATGCTCGGATCACGATAGAGGGACTTAACGTCACCGTCAGGACAGGACACTGGTGGAGAGATGAAACGCATGCTTTCCAACGAATCGACACCGCTTCCGGGTAGAGAAAACAGCATTTGCTCCTAAAGCAGTACCGACAATTAAAGCACGTTTCTATAGGATGACAAATAAGTAAATGTAACACCAGCAATCAGAGGTGTTTGAAGCGCATCACTTACGAGAGTCTCCGGAAACCGGTAGAGTCGCCCGGGACACTGATCCCTGATTTGCAGAACGGCCAGCTCCTTGGATATGCCGTCGCATGGGTTGTTGAGCACTTCGGTAGCCATTAGCCAATACTTCTGCTGTCGGCAGTACGCATTGAATGTTGTAATCAGTTGATCATCCGACGCCAGAGAAACGCGGAGCTCATTGGGTACCACAACCAGCCTTCTGAAGAAGTCATTTTCCTTAACTCGCACATAAGGCACAGATTCGGATCTCTTCCTAATGCGGTCCCCCTTCACGAATCCCTTTAGCTCACGATCTGGCAAAGTGACACTAACCAGACCAAAAGTGTCCAAGAGCATGCCAGGATACCATTTCCACGGGGCCTCTGGCTGGAGACGCAGCAATACCTCCACTTGTCGCTCCTGTTCCGATAACTCCCGTTTTTCATTAAGCCAAGCATATGTGTAGTCTAAGCGAAAATAAACCTCGCCCAATGGTATCAGTCTGGGGCCGGACTGCCCAGTTCCCCCAAAATGCACAACAAGGCCTCCATCCACAACATCGATTACACGGCCACTGTGAAGTAATCCATCGTCTCCGCGCACATTTACGCTGTTCCAGGCCCACTCAACAATGTTAAATGACATTTCTAGTATCCAGTACTAAGAAAGCGTAGAAAACTTTCAGCCCGTTGGCTGGTTCAGAAAATGGCCAAAAATCGCCAGATCATCTGCATTTTTAAACTGCTAGTCTGCAAATGCATGCTGCAGCTAGCTTGTACATGGCAAGTCCAACTGAAGCAAACACAAATCGTACAATCCTTCGGTTCACCGCTGACTACTCCTGCATGCGCCAAGTTTTTGAAGGAGAAAGTCGTCTGAAAGCGGAATACAGCAGGGGGATCCCCTCGGTCCGATGCTATACTCGCTGACCACCTTGCCGCTTTTAAAGGATCTGAACTGCGACATTGCAGTGGGTTATCTGGATGATGTCACGTGCACTGGCACTGTCGAACAAGTCACTGCTGCCATCAAAACTATTCAGGAACGCGCTTCCGCTATGGGACTCGAGCTAAACTTCAGCAAATGTGAAGTTTATGCCATTGGCGGATCCCCCGTAGATCGCGACATGGCCATTCAACATTTCCTCGCAGTCTGGCCTACAATGCAAACTCCACGAGACGAGGACCTGTTTCTGCTCGGTTCACCGCTGACTACTAATGCATGCGCCAAGTTTTTGAGGGAGAAAGTTGCAGCTTTGAAAGGGTTCATTCGCACGTTAAAGTCACTCCCCGCCCATGCCGCCCTTTTTCTTCTAAAGAACTGTCTGTTCATCCCAAAGATTCTCTACGGCCTCCGCACCGCGAGATGTTTTGAGCATCCACATCTGCTGGGCGAGTTGGATGAGGTGTTGCACTCTGGTCTTCAGTCCATCGTTAATGTCGACGTTCGTGGCCTGCAATGGGATCAGCTTACCTTACCGGTGAGGTTTGGTGGACTTGGAATTAGGCAAACAACTGCACTTGCTTTTCCGGCCTATTTGGCTTCGGTG
>JAQGAU010004013.1:0-12239 GCA_034698045.1 Paramacrobiotus richtersi
GCCGGGTGGCGCGTTGCACCACGCGGTGACTCAGGCGGCGCACAGCACAACGCGGTCCTCGTACCATCGACGGTAGGTTGCGCATAAAAGTATCGGTCAAACCAGATAATTTTCCTGTATATTATACGAGTACAGTACGTATAAAGCAGCTGAATAAACAGTACTATAAACAGTAGTATTTTGTTCATAAACAGTGTTTCGACAATTAAATGACCCAATACGCAATGTACAGTTTCCTAGGCGGTGATTGCGTACGTTCGGCAGGATACAACTCTACCTACAGTTGTCCGTTTTGCAGGAAACACGGATGGTTTGTCCGTCGGGGAAGATCAACGGGAACGTGCAAAGCCCCCGTACACCAGTGATTCCGACACTGACCAGCTGAAACAAAATACTGCTACCCAGAAGAATTTTTCAGAGTATCCGGAGCCGGAAACCAGCTCAAACATTACATTTACTTGGTCTGACGAATCCTTGTCCGATTTGTCGGGTGACACTGCACTTCGGGTCTTTAGAGAAGCCGTAACGAACTCAAGTTCCGATTGCTGCATGCAAGAGATACCCCATTCAGATGATATTGGGAATTCTGCCACTGCTTCCCTTAAAAGCACTGAAACCATCTCTTCTGGACAGAACGAAGGCTGTAACTCGTTGGACGCCTTCTCGAGCGTCTGTGACGAAGATCCGCCCATGCATCCGTACGAGAATGTTACTTGCGCTCCCGCAAAAGAAAGGGAGCCATGTCCTGTTGGACGCAAGTGCCGCTGTGACCTGTGCCTGTTTGAAACCCATTCCGACGCTGTCTTCATCTCGCATCTGCTGGGGACGAAGCACACGCTGTTGGTCAGTAAAGGCGTCATTCTGCGTTGTGCCGCTTGTGCGTTCCGCACTCGGCAGCCGAACAAGATGATCGGACATGCTGTCACCTACCAGTTCCACTGCCGTCCAGACCAAACGGAAGTCTATTCAATTGCATCTGCCAGCTGATAATGCCCTGTACTTGTTCAGTACTCTCGTCCAGTTTCTCTTTGGCATTGTAATTAAACTTCAAATAGTAACGATCTTTGCTCTTATGGGGTGTAGTCTCGCCGCATTACTGTTTACAGCGGGCTGACTAAGGTCACACGCACTTGTTTCGATCGCTCTTCATGTTTGTCAAGTTGTAGTTATATCGAGGTATTTGGACTTTCTAACGTATTTTACTGGCGCTGTTCTATGTTCTTACAATTACGGTTAGTAAGGTATAACGATTATTTCGGAGCGAATGCATCATATGTTTTACGTAATCTGCATGGTAAAAAAACGATAGCTCACCACTAATCGACCGGAGCGAAGCGAAGGTCTTCTATACTCAGCTCCAAAGCAGTTTTGTCTGCTGCGGAAGTCCATTGTATTCCGTCTTTAGATGATAACTCTCATCAAAATGGTCCGATTTGCTTCGAATTTGACTAGCATGTTTTTCATTACGAATTCTGAAACCCTGTTGTTTCTGGACCATAGTTAGAAAATAGCATAGGATTAAATTGTATTACGTATGTGCCGCTGATACCAAACAATACAGTCATATGAAGACTGACCAGAGAGGAAAGCCTCTTGCGCTGCCAAAAACAATCAAAAGCGGATCTTGCGCACAGAGAAGCAGCCTTTACGAGCAGTATATTGCTCCGGTCTTCATCGCCAGCATCAGCGGAGAGCGATAACCTAGTCAATCTTCTGTTCTGATTGCACTATAATGATTTTGGCTTTACTGTCCAATAAAGTGACACTATCGTAGTATGTGTCTTTATCGGGAATCAAAACGGCGGCTCTGAAGGCGGATCTGCATAACCACAGTTCACTGAGTCCTTGGACTACCTTTTCGGTGACGGGCAAAGCTTTCTAGTCAACGGGCACTCATTCGTTAAACTTTTGCCTCCCACTGACCAAGACACGCGTATCCGGGTCAGGCTTAGAAAATACACAAGGACCTCTTGTGTACTTCTTTCGACAATAGAATTCAGTCAGAAACAATGGACTCATGTGTATGCAGTTCATCATATCGTCCGTATTTCTTGTGCAAGTGTTCGTCGTGCAGATAGTCAGAAGCGTTATTCTGGATGTGCTTCATCGTCTGTTTAAATACCACGTACAGTTGAATACAGCTTTCCCTCTTCGAGTTTGAAATTGTGCGCATCAGTAAACTTTACACAGGCTTACTTCATTATAATTATATTTTGGTACTATCGTGGTTGATCTCTAATAAATCATGGACAATTAGGGAGCATCCTTTGGACCAGTCATGCCTAAAAGAAACTCGCCTCCGGAGTCCAAGCGTTCGGCTCGCCAGCCCGGCCAACCGCGTCGCGGTGAGAAAATCGTTTTTAGCTAGTCCACTTATCCGCAGCAATCTGGACAACTGTTTAAAGTACCACTGTATGCTGTCAGGTAGCAAGGCTCCGCCGCCCACGGAGAAGCAGAAGAAAGCGATTGCCGACATGTTCGCGCGGAACTGGTCCCACAAGAAGATGGCACACCACGCGGGCCTCAGTTTGTATCATGTCCGAATGGTCATGCAGCGGAAGGGGTTGACCTTTGCCGACAGTCAGTTTCCAACATTCTTTGCAGATTGAGCTTTTCTTCCTTGATAACTTAACTTTGTTTGCAGGGCATCCCGGACGGGTGTTCAACCAGAAAGTGACAGAGACCCATAAGACGATGATGCTCCGATTGTTCGAACAGGGATACAGCTATTCACGAATCGCCCAGCGCCTTAAACTGTCCCTGCCAACGGTGTACCGTGTGCTGCATCTCCTTAGAAAACGACGTGAGTCATTTGCAGTTTACAGAGCAAATACGATTAACAAGTATAAAGCCGTTACAGATAGAGCCAGCACAATTATCAGCTCAACAAATGAAGCTGCAGTCTCCAGTGTAGAGACGGACTCCCGTCAATCACCAGAGTTTGCGGAACCGGTACTTCATACTCCCAGCATCAATGAGACGTCCGAACCTACCTATGCAGGACGTCAGCATCGGATCAAAGACCCCATACACAAAACGTTGTCATCTGTCCGATCATCCAGATCCACACACCCCGATAGCAGCTGTGTGACCAACATGAACGACGCTCCTAAAGAATGTTTACCCGCAAAGGCTTCTCCGGAAACCATCACCGTCAACTGTCACAATTCGCTGTTCCATTGTGTGGAGTGCAATTTCCAATCGGGTATGGAAGAACAGCTCATCTACCATCTGCTACATTCCCCGCACGACGGCGCAAGCAAGAAGAACGTGATTTTGGCTTGTACAGGATGCCGCTTCCGGACTCGTCAGCCGATGAAAATGATCGGTCATGGCATTAAACACTGGGAACGTTCTGAAGGTAAACGCTCTTGAACACTGTAGCCAGTAGTGTGCATTTCGAGGCGTTTGGGCGCTTGTTTCCGTGGTGTTTACGGACATTCATAATGTTTACATTTGAGCCGCTGGCGCGCCGTATCAGCATGATCAGAACTGTTTAATGCAATTCGTATGATGGCATATCAGCCGCCTGATCAAAATTCGCTACCAATGTAATGAATGATTGCTGCTAGTTGCTGGTCGATTTCTGATCTGCATTGCGCGACAAGTACCACACCGTAGAAACACCATGAAATATCGAAGGCCAGCCCTTGCCGTGGCTGCATTCCGCGTACAACATCTCGAACATGCCGCAAGAACGTAAACGTTACACGTATATAAATGGACAGACGTATGATCAGAGATAAAACTAACAAGACCACATTTTCCGCAATGCGTCTCCCGTACTCTTTTTCGCACCGAAAGCCGCTTGACCTCTCAGGCGTAACATAGTCAGAATACGGTGATGATCCCTGGACACTTGTTGATGTTGTCAAGCAAACGTCAGAACGTGTTCAACGCCGACAATTTGCGGCGGCTCTGCGGATATATCGTGTGCCACACAGCTCTACAGTACTTACTGGTCTTGTGTCCTCGTTTGCTGTGGAATACGGCTGTCTTCTGCTTCGATTACAGTACAGTAAAACATTTGTAATTTAAACACCCTCCGTTAACCCAGAATTGCTCAAAGCATAAAGGGCGAACTAGTGCGCCCCATCGTTTTATTATACGGATAACGTTCTCAGCACTTGTATTTATGTATGTAAAATGTACCAGAGACTGCACTATGCACTATTCCTGTTTCCCAGCAGTGATGTACCGGTCAAAAAAAGACTGAGGCGATTTGAAAAGATATCTTTACTATACGTATCTTGAATAGTGTGACCCGGATTCGCCATATCTCTGGCACTCCTGGCTGTGACTGGAGAGAAAAGCCACTGCGCAGGCAGCACATTCTTGCACAATTTCTAACACATAGCCATAAGTTAGCTCGCTAATCAACCAAGGCAAAAAAGGTTGAATCTTTAACGGGTCATAACCTGATTTTGTTTTGCTAACGATTCGTAGTCAGCGCTTATGATCCTGCTGAAAAATCTACATCGTCATATCGGTTCATACGTAATTATCATTGCAGTTGCATGATCGGTTTTCTCATACCTGTACATTCGCAATATACCGCCGCAACGTAGACATATTGCCATTATCCGAGGACGGATTATTTCAAAATATTATTTGCATTTGTGCACAATCTTTAACGCGCTTGCGAAAAACAGCATGGATTTGCGGGATGATGATCCAGGTGAGCGTGTGTTAACAATACTCCAGCCGTAAACTCGATTAAAACCCCGCAATGTTTTAGCAGAATGCGGAGTGTCGGAGGTGTCGTCTGGCAAACGCGAGGAGATCCTGCTGCTGGTGGATTCCGGCTATCCACGAAGGGCCATCTCCAGGCAGACAGCAACGGCCGTTGACGTCATCGAGCACCTTGTCGCCAACCGGATGCGCGAGTCGAATATATCATCGGATGAGGACAATGATCCCGAATCAGCTGTAATATCATCAGACTACGATGTCGATACAGGTAAATTCTAATCTAATGTTCGCACCACCGGCTGTTTCTTATATCGACCATAAGAATATATAACTTACATATCATTCTTATCGATCTTATGTGTATATTCTGTTCGCGTGCTAATCTTGTTTCATGTTCCTCACTGACCTTACACCTCAAAGAAAACAGTTCCATAATTTATTAATCGGCAAAAGCCCAGAAACAATGTTAATACAATGCAGAACGTGTATAATATTTATTTTCGTGATCTACTAGGTGTACGAAAGGAACAAGCGCTGGAACGGAACGGGTCGAGTCTGAAGCTTCCACCTGAAAAGCACGCGTCAAAAACAGTCGCTCAACATATTGGAGCGCACCGACGCGCCGTACATGGGGTCCAGAAACTCGACGGGAAAGCAACACGCACGCCGCCGAAAGAAGAGACTATCCTGCATTTGTTCGAACAAGGAATTCGGCAGACAGAGATTGCCAAGCGCATAGGTGTAGGCCGACACAGGGTGTATACCGTCCTCAAAGCGGCTGGTAGACTCGGGAAGCCACAACGACCTGCCGCTGTACGAAGGCCGCTACAAGAACAAGCGGTCCTGGAGTTGTTTGAGGAAGGTCTTGGTCGGGATGAAATTGTTAAACGTGTGAAACTTGGAAGGGATACCGTGGTGAGAATTCTCTTGCTTCATGGAAAAAGCTTCGCACAAGGAAACCTAGCGCAAGCAGACCAGAACCCATACGCGCAACTGAAGAACAGAGAAGCGCGATTCGGGTGTTGCTTGAAAAGGGGTACGCTGCAGCGCGCGTTGCGCGACAGCTTGGTATTCACAAGGAGCTCGTGGCACGGGAGATTTATCTCACGCAATGGACGGGGCTGAGAAGTAATCACCTCTGCGGTACGTTTTCCATAACAATATTTCACAGTAGATAATTTCTTATACAGACTGTATAATAAGAGTACCTATAATAAAGTGTAGTGAATAAACAATATTAATTTTAGCGCACAAACAGTGTTTCGTGATGAAATGACCCAAGCACCTCGGCTTGTCGACGACTACGTACGTTCGGTGAGATGCATGTTCACAGTTTTCGGGTTTGCAGAAAACACGAAAGGGGAGGATCAACTGATAGAAGATGCAAATCCCTCGTACACCAGTGACTCTGACGCTGATCAGCTGAAACAAAATACAGCTAATCAGAAGAATTCTCCGGAGTATCCGGAGCCGGGACCCAGTACAAACATTTCGCTCACTTTTTCCGACGAATTCTTGTCCGATTGGTCTGGTGTCGCTGCACTTCAGGTCTATAAAGAAGCCGTAACGTACTCCAACTCCGATGGCTCCTTCCCTGGCATGGAGAAAGTCCATCCAGATGATATGGAAAGTTTTACCCGTACTTCCGTTCGACGTACCGAATCCATCTCTTCTGGAAAGAATGAATGCTGCAACGTGGTGGACGCACTTTTGGGCGTCCAAGGCGAAGATTCGCCCATGCATCCATACGAGAAGGTTACTTGCGCTCCCGCAAAAGAAAGGGAACCATGTCTTGCTGGACGCCAGTACCGCTGTGACCTGTGCCTGTTTGAAACCCATTCCGAAGCCGTCTTCATTTCGCATCTGCTGGGGACGAAGCACACGCTGCTGGCCAGTAAAGGCGTCATTCTGCGTTGTGCCGCTTGCTCATTCCGCACTCGGCAGCCCAACAAAATGGTCGGACATGGTGTCGCCTACCAGTTCCACTGCCGTCCAGACCAAGCGGATATCTACTCAATCGTATCTACCAGTTGATGATCGCCTTATATTTGCTAGCCAGTATTTTTATACCACTGTTGTCTGCTCTTCCATAGTCTCATTGTGTTGTTTAAGTAGTAAGATTATGCGCAGGGCCGCGCAGGCATATGTCACACGCAGTTTAAGTTGATCTGTCTTGAGTATTGCCACTATTTAGACCGCATGTTCAAGTCCCGGAATGCCGGGTAATTGTGGTGTTCTGGTACGTTATTCTTTAATAACCAGCTTTTCTCAAGACGGCAAGCCCAAGACTAAACTCATTGACAGTGACACGTGGTTGTTAGACAAGACATCATGTGATGTCTTGCATGTAATCATCATGTGACATGCACGTGATTTTGGAGGTCATACACCACAATAATAATAACAAATAAATATCTCTCGAATTCACGTAGCGCGCAGAACATTCGACAGAAATAAATTGTAATGTGCTTAATTGAAGGATATCGGCGTAGACGTGAAAGATTAAATTATTATTTAAACGTAGATTAAATTTCCATGAACAGTGTGTCAAAAAGCGGTCTGGTGTAGTAACGCTGACCAACGACATTTCGTGGTTAGGGTTCGCGGCTGTCTTCGGCTTCCGTCAGTAAAGTGCTTTCTAACAGCGGTACAACAACACTTTATTCCTCCGGTTGCTAGAGGAATGCTGCGTTGTTGTTGTACTGCTGTTAGAACGTACTCTGTCTGGCACCGTAACAGTGTCTCGTATCTGCCTTGTTTCAACTCTGCGCATTATTCCACCTAACGTTAGGCATTCTGCTTCGACAATTCAACACGTAACAATGCTTAAAATGAATAAGGAAAAGTTCCGCCCGGCTACGAATCAAAATCAGTGCGCGTGACCTTTCCACAAGCAATACAATAGCACCACACCACGGAAAGAGTAAACAACAGTAGTTACACTGTCACAGACAGGCTGGAAGACAGTATCAACTGAGCAAGCACAGGACAGTTATCAGCTGGTTGATACAATCGAGTGTACATCTGATTGATCTGGAAGGCTGTGGAACTGATAGGTGACTGCATGTCCGACCATTTTGTTCGGCTGCCGAGTGCGGAACGCGCAAGCGGCACAGCGCAGAATGACGCCTTGACTGGCCAGCAGCGTGTGCTTCGTCCCCAACAGATGCGAGATGAAGACAGCGTCGGAATGGGTTTCAAGCACGCACAGGTCACAGCGGTACTGGCGCCCAGCAGGACATGGTTCCCTTCCTTTTGCGGGAGCGCAAGTAACATTCTCGTACGGATGCACGGGCGCATCACGGACGCCTGAAAAGACGGCCAACGAGTTGCAGCATTCATTCTGTCCAGATGAGATGGTTTCAGTGCTCGGAAGGGAAGTAGTGGCAGAATTCCCAATATCATCTGAATGTGGTTTCCCTTGCATGCAGAAATCGGAACTGGGGTTCGTTACGGCTTCTCTAAAGACCCGAAGTGCAGCGGCACCCGACGAATCGGACAAGGATTCGTCAGACCAAGTAAAAGTTATTATTGAGCGGCTCCGGATACTCTGGAAAATTCTTCTGGATTGCTGTATTTTGTTTCAGCTGGTCGGTGTCGGAATCAGTGGTGTACGGGGGCTTTGCACGATCCAGTGGATCTTCCCCGACGGGCAAACCATCTGTTTTTCCTGCAAAATGGACAACTGTAGGTAGAGCCGTATATCCTGCCGAACGCACGGAGTCACCGCCTATGAAATTGACATTGCGTGTTGGGTCATTTTATTGTCGAAACACTGTCTATGAACAAAATACTACTGCTTATTCAGCTGCTTTATACGTACCCTTATATTATACAGGAAAATTATCTGGTTTGACCCATACTTTTATGCGCAACTTACCGTCGATGTTATCCCTTCTCCCCGTCCATTGCGCAAGATATATCTCCCGCGTCACAATCCTTTTCTGAATACCAAGCTGCAATGCAATATGCGCTTCACTGCAGCCCTTTTCAAGCAGCACCAGAATCGCGCTCCTTTGCTCTTCGGTTGCACGCAGAGGCTCTGGTTTGTTTGCTCCAGGGTTCCGCTGCGCGAAGCTTTTTCCATGAAGTAGGAGAACTTTGGTTACAGTATTCCTATCACGTTTCGCACGTCTAGCAATTTCGTTCCGACTGACACCTTCCTCAAACAACTCTAGGATCGTTTGCTCATACAGGGGCGTGGAGGTGGATTTACCAGCCGATTTGAGGACGCTATGCACTGTACCTTGGCCTACTCCTACGCGTTTGGCAACCTGTGTCTCCTGAGTCCTGAACACCCTGTTCAAACAACTGCAGAATGGCTTTCTCTTTTTGCGGCATACGGATGGATTTGTCCTTGTAGTTTCCGGCGGATCCAAGGACCGAGTAGACCGTGCGTCGTTTGACGCCCACCTGCCTGGCAATTTGTCGCTGACTGACGCCTTCTTCAAACAACCGCAGGATGGTCTCTTCTTGCTGCGGCGTGCGCTTTCTTTTCCCCTTGAGCTTGTCGACAGTTGGCAGGGCGCGTTGTTGCACTCCGAAATCTTGAAGGATTGTTTTCGAAGTGTGGCTTTCGGGTGAAAGCTTCAGAGTAGACTCTGCTCTGTTCTCTTGTTCCTTCAGTTCACCTAAGAAATCGCGAACGTTTACAATATAAACGCCTCCGGTGAATATAAGAAACATACATAGTTGTGCGTACATTAATTGGTTGGATTGGAACTTGCTTGTATCCACATCGCAGTCTAATGGGGTTGCAGCGGATTCTTGCTCGGTCATACCTGGATCACTATCCCCTTCCGATGATATATTCGACTCGCGCATTCGGTTGTCGACAAGGTGCTCGATGACGTCAACAGCAGTTGCTGTCTGCCTGGAGATGGCCCTTCGTCCGTAGCCAGAATCCACCAGCAGCAGGATCTCGTCACGTTTCGCAGACGACACCTTCGGCACTCGGCATTCTGTATACAAACACTGGGCATAGTTTGCTCGAGTTTGCGGCTGGAGTATCGACAAGCCACACTCACCTAGATCATCATCCCACAAATCCATACTACTTTTCGCAAGCGCGTTAAAACATTGTGCACAACGGCAAATAATATTCTGAAATACTTCGCCATCTGATAATGGCAATGGCTACGTTGCGGGATATTGTGAATATATGAGACAAGTGGTCATCCAGCTGCAATAGTAATTATGCATGAGTCGTACGGTACTTATTTCGACACGATCACAAGCTCTGACTACAAATTTTTAGCAGAATCAGGCAATGGCCTCGTTAAACATGAAACGTTTTTGTATTGGATGATTAGCGAGATTAATCGACCGAAGCGAAGCGGAGGTCCTCCATGTTCAGGAGTAATGCAAAAATGTTTGTTGCCAACCGTTTTTGCGTACCGCGATAGCGCATTCAGTTTTAATCCAATTTTTGTCAGATTTTGATAGCACCTAGCTTGTGACCTGTAGATGAGCTGATTACTTTTTGGCAATATAAAACTTTTAAACTGAACGAGGTATTAACAGCTGGAGAACTTTAGTGGTTACTCTCACCACTGACGACACAATTAATTCTACAAAAAATTCAGAAAAAATTTTTGAGAGATTTCCTTGCGGCTATGTGATTAAAATATCGTCTAGTTTGCACCAAAATCGCTTTCGATAACATTGGCTCAACCGGAAGTCCAGAACTGCGTTGGTTTAAGTCACCCCCCCTACTGGCTGCCACAGCTTACAACAGCACAGCAAACTGAGGCATTGTTAAAAAGACCAAACAAAAATTGTGGCAGATAGCTCGATCTTTATTGTATCGAAACATATGTCTGACACTTTTGTCCTTTTTCACCTTGATCTGTAAAAAAATCGCCCACATTGAGCACACGTGTTGTTTGCGCTGAATGACTTGGGATTCTTCTTCAGCGACTACAAGGAAACAGGCCAGAACTGCCTATACACTCAGCTTTCATACAGTGCGTACTCATATCTTGAACTGCTTAGACCAAGCGGCAGGAATGTGCCCGCTCTGTCTGTTAAATCTTGCGCGTTCGGCATGACTCTGCTACCAGTGCCTGTTTTGTTATCCCTCCTCCCTTATTCGCTCCATCACATAAGAAGCAGAGCACACATTCGTTGCTGAGAAATATTATCCAATCGAGTTGCACTGGTGACTCTAACCACAAAAATCTTCCGCGTATGTGAAATGTGAAAGTTCTCGCAGTGTTAATAAAAGAAGAGCGGATATTTCGGAACAAAAGAATCTTTTGTTTCGTGAATGCGCGGACAATACGCGTTGCGTAATCGCCTGTGTGCTGCGTTTCTACCGTACGCTTAATAAGACTGAAGGACAAGCCTCTCTGAGTCCTCTTTCTTGTATGGGATTACTAATCCTGTCTGCTCAGTCTATTCTGCTCAGTCTATCTTATAACTTGATACTTTTTTTCCAATTTCTTTGAGTGTTTATTACTGTACCATGCTGCTATACGTGTACACACACACTCCGTTAGGAAAACAGAATTACGTGAGCAGAAAGATCTCGTCTAACCCAACAGATTCGGGGACGGTGCCCATAACACACAATGCATTACCCTTCTGCATCAACATGGACAATTTCTGTCTTAAAAATTCTTTAGAGCGTTGTTCCCCTGTGACCGAGATGAGATCTCTTCCAATCTTGTCAACTATTCTCTTCGTGCCTAGCCCCCAAGTCCCGTAAATCTCAAAGACTGCCGGCATGAAGACTGTGGGTTTATTAAGATCTTTGAGTTTATTAACTTGGTATTTGTATTTTCCGTTCGCTTCGGTCTTTTATCGCAGCAAAGCGGACTGCGATTACCTAGTTACAGTTTGGTCAGGAGTCAAAAGGGGCTGCCTGCGCAGTGGCTTTTGTGTTCAGACAGTTCAGTGACAGCAAGGACTGACCGAGACACGACGAATCCGGGTCACGCTATTCAAGATACGCAAAGATATCTTTTCCAGTTGATTCAGTCTTTTTTTGACTGGTGCAGCACTGCTGCGAAGCAGCAACAAATGTTAGACACGAATGATATCTTTTTATGTGTCACAGATTGCGTGTTCTGTACAAGCTCATTGTACAGGTAGCCAGAGGCCCAGCAGCAGGAATTTTGCGGTTATCCAACGTTTACCATTAATGGCTTTCGGTCTTCCAGTTTGAAAGTTGAGGCACGGTTGCATTGGCCGCTGGAATACTTGTGCAGTAAATTAACTGGTAAATTAATAATTAGTCTTGGCCGCTGTTTATCTTGATCATAATCTGCTGCTGTCGCGGCCGTTTGCGCTGATAGATTATTGACAATTAGGATCATCTTTGGACCAGCCATGCGAAAAAAGAATTTGCCTGCTGATCCCAAGCGTTTGCGTCGCAAGTGCGATGGAGCGCGTCGAGGTAAGAATATGTGTTTTTGTTACGTCTGAATTCTTTGTATATAGTCGACAGACTGTTTTGAAGTTTGAACTATTGAATTATGGCAGGTACAGTGCCCCCGCCACCAACCGCGGAGCAGAAGGACGCTGTTGCCACACTGTTTGCGCAG
>JAQGAU010004014.1:0-12238 GCA_034698045.1 Paramacrobiotus richtersi
TTTTTTCAGAGTGCACCAGGAACTCCTGGAACTTCCGATCTGGAATGTTTCACAAAAGTTGAAGATAATATGCGACTTCGGCGCAGTGAAGCTCAGTCGGTCATGAAGGATAATAATTATGTTATGACATTGACCAATTTTCCACGGTGAGTAGCATTTGACAGGTGAAAACATAAACAAGAGAAAAAGTAGTTGTTCTGTGAAATTAACTCGGCCGTCTGGAATTTTGATTGTACAGAACCATTTTCAATGGTTAGTAACATTATGTTTTTGTGGATCCGCTTTTAAAGCCGATTAAAGCCGATAAAGAACTGTAGTGTCATAATAATAATAATAATAATTCAAACACATCTTTTAAAAAGTCTAACAACAGTTTTCCCTTTGTTTGTTAGATTCCATATGGCGGTAAATGTGCGTGTACTTAATGATCGCTTTTCAAATAGTTCACAGAGATGAATCTATTTAATAAATTGTTTTACTTTTTGCACAAATTTTATTTCAATTATGCATTGATCAATAAGTTTGCGTTTAAGATAACCGAGTAAATGTAAATGGCCTATTTAAATTAAATATTAAATTTAATTAAAAAAATGAAATTAGATAATAATAAAATTGAAATATATAAGTAAGTAAATAGTTAAACCGATTTTAGAAAATTAATAAATATTTAATTTTTTCAATGGGTTTTCCACTGTTCTCTCGACTGATTATCGGTCTTTTTTTGTTGTCACAACAGGTCTGCAATAACATGCATTAACATTTAATTTATAAAGGAGCAGTTAAATATGGAGCATACGTTTGTTGTCGATTTTCAGGAACGGATGCATCAACTTCACATATCCGCCATCGAGATGTACGCCTGAGGATCCCGACAGCGGGCTACGCTCGCTATTCTTCCCTGATGAATGCATATTCCCTGATCATCCCAGATTTGGGTACATAATTTGGGATGAACGGAATAATATTATGTGTTTCGGGAAATCATTACCCGCTTTGATTCTTTGTAGTACAATGGCTCGCAATATGGTCAGACGTCGCGGATCGAAACCGATAATTAATGCTCCAGGTATGGATGATTCATCTGATAACAGCACAATGAAAGTCAGTTTAACACGCTACGGATACGTGCACCGTGAATATGTACAGAATGGACTATTTACTGAAATGGAATAACGAGAATTTCCTTTACTTACCGTATTCTGAATTTTTTTTACTTTTATTCAATGTTTTATTATTAGGCGAATAACGCGAATTTATCTGTACGGTTAATCGTTCCATCTAATAATCAGTTAATGCTTAAATAATTCTGAAATACGTTTTACCAACATTGTGTTTTATTAAAAATATTTACCCGGGTGTATTTCTGCATTTATAGTTTAACGATAATGTATCAGTAACATTTCCCGCATTTTGTGTATAGTTTTTGTCGATAAGCACACACCGCAGCCTTTCATGGACGATCTGTTCGGACTGGATGCATCGGGAGATGATCTGGCTAAACGGGTGGAAAACTGTGTTTACATGGATTGTGGTGGATTCGGAGCTGGATGCTGCTGTTTACAAGTAATTGGAAATAAATGAATTTTGCTTCTCCTAATCAACCCCGTATCACAAACTACAAAAACTAACGAAAAATAATAAAATACCTGTGTAATGAAAGTGATCAGGATGATGGAATGAGAAAATTCGAGAATACCTAACCGAATTCGAAATCATGAAGCTCAAGTCAGTTTACATAAAAATATGAATATTTATCAAAGATATTAACCAATTCTGTTGTATGTAGTCACAGTGTTTCGTGGCTGTAACCACTCTAGAGCGGTCTAAATTGTATGTTTATGTGCACGGAAATTGACGGAATCATGCTAATTTTGTACAAATGAATAAATTAAGATGCAGAAATGGACAACTGAACCCAATCACCGTCAGCTAAATTACAGAAAAGTGTTAGGCTCGAAAACAAATGGAGACAATAATAATGATTATTGAATAATCACTGGTGTCAATTGTTTAGGCAACATTCCAGGCAAGAAATACGGATGAAGGCCGACGTCTGTACGATCAGCTGGTTACGCTCTGCCCGATTTTGGTAAATACACTCGGGAAAACGTAATCATTATCATTATATTATAGCAACCGCTTTTGACGCCGCATGTATGTTATTACAGCTGGCACTGACGGCAGCGGCGCCCATCTACAAAGGTCACCTGATCCAGACGGACTGCCGGTGGTGGGTGGAATCGGAAGGTCTGGATGAGAGGACCGAAGAGGAGCGCGGTCTCAAGGTAAACGTTGTAATAAAAGAAAATTTCGGATTTTATTGGGAATTTACAATCCCACAAAAGTGGTGAATTTGTAGCTTGATTTTCCAATAATTATACGCATTATTGATAAAGCAATGGTTGTTTGCAGCCGCTATCAGAATCCAAACATCGCATCCCGAAATCCCGCTATGGATCGGTGGATTCCTACCTCTCGGAAGCCGGGGCACAGTATAACGATGTGGATCTCGTTGTTGATGAGGAACTGCTCAAAATGATGCTGGATGCCGGTAATGACTTAAACTGTTGATAATAATACTTGATATAGTGGAAAACAATTTAAACCACAGGCGGCTTAATCATTAATCTGTAGTCAGGGTTTTGCAGTTAATCTCACATACTGATTACTGAGTCGATCAAGAAATGTTTTGACACTTTCTGCTCGTGATACTCGGGAAAACAGCATTATTTTCTGATAAGCAAAGCGTAATAAACAACCGGCTTCGCTGCCCGCTGCAAGTCTAAACGTTTGTTACTAGGAGTGGACGCTCCCTTGGCCCGCCACATCGCGCATCTGTTTATCCGTGATCCGATCCTCGTTTTGGAAGACAATCTCCACCAAGACGACGAAACACAGTCAGATCATTTCGAGGTAACATTGTTTTTCACGATGTGACTTAGATATTAGTGTCTCATTCCTTATGTGTATTAGTGTAAATTACAAATAAATAATAAAATTATAATAATAAATTAGTAATCACACAAACTCCGTGGATATACATACATCCACAGAGTTTGTGATTACTAATTTATTTATTATTTTTTATTATTTATTATTATAATTTTATTATTTATTTGTAATTTATTAGAATTATTTATAATTTCAGTAATTTAATAATATTATTAATTTTGCTTGATATTTATTTTTTGGTTCTGTGTTACCTGTTTGCTTGCTTATTTATCTTTGTTTCTACAGGGAATTCAGTCGAGTAACTGGCAGTCCATGCGTTTCAAGCCGCCTCCCGGACCCGACAGTCCCATTGGTTGCCGGGTGGAATTCCGTCCCATGGAAGTACAACTCACTGATTTCGAGAACGCCGCCTTTGTCATCTTCATCGTACTGGTCACCCGCGTCATCCTGACCTTTGACCTTAACTTTCTCGTTCCCATCTCCAAAGTGGAGCAGAATATTAAGGAAGCACAAAAGATGGATGCGGTCAGGAACGGGCAGTTTTACTTCCGTAAAGACATTCTGCCAGGTAAAAACTTTCAAGAAAATTCTCTAAATCGTCACAGAAAATGCTGGAGTGTGTATAATGTTTCTGTTGTGAATTATCGCGGATTATCTTGATTGTTGACGAATTAATGTATGATTAAACAGAAAAGAGAGATATATTTAAATTGCTTAATTATTGTTATTAATTATTAGAATTATTATTTTTTGTTATAATTACTAGGTAAATTTTAAATTTAATAATCCGACTAAACAAATTGAGTTTCTTTTTCTGCCAACACTACACAACTATTACCAGACAAACTTGCAGGTAATTTCTGATCAATGTGGTTTTTTTGACAGAGAATAATCCACCATTTTACGCCAAATACTTTAAATTCCTGAAGAAAGACTACAGTCAGATGAGCGTTAAAGATATCGTCTGCGGCAAGAAAGGCCACTTTCCCGGTCTGATACCTTTAATCAAAGATTACCTGAAAAACGCGGAACTTACACCCGAAACTCACACCAAACTACGGACGTATCTCCGCTTTATCCGACGCAAGGCATCAGGTAAAACGAACAATAATCGAAATAGTCTTAACATGAAATTTACGTCTGTGACTGCTAGGTGAACTGAAAACGACGGCTCGATGGATGCGGGACTTCGTCGACAAGCATCCGGCATACAAACACGACTCGGTCGTCAACGATGAGGTCAACTATGACCTGTTGGTGCGGTGCCGCGAATTGGCCAGTGGACACCTCTTTGATCCCACTTTACAAGTGGAGAAAGCCCCGCCTCTGGAATTGCATGACAGTGATGAAGAAGACTGGAGTATGGAGCAGCCAGAAACGGATAGTGTTTGAATTTCGATTTTCTTCTTTTTTCGGGATGACTGGCATTTGTGTTGTTGATTCGCGCATTTGTGGTGGACCAGAAAGATTTTTAACTGGAAAGTTTTCGTTTAATTTATTATTTCGGAAGGGACAGCTTTTGTTTACGGCAGAAGGCTACTTACTTGTCGATCACCGGTTCGACAGATACGCGACATTTTATCACTTCATTGTTACACACAGTTGCGTACGTGCTGTTTTATACCGCATTAAAGATCGAACTTTTTCCATCTTGTCTTGTCGAACTCTTGTACATCTTGTCAAACATTTTACATACAAAATTTTTCGTTAAACCACGTATGTATACGTGCTAGGTATGTTTCTAAAGATAGCCAGAAGTTCTGATAAGAGGTTCGATAGTTCGGCATCTGTTTATGTCATAAGGTGTATACGGGTACATACAGAGATATTGTTAGGAACTGCTTGTACGTCCGATCCGCACTTGCTTGAAGTAACAGATTATAACAGTTATTCGGGAAAGTTTCTCTTAAAGAGTGAGACATAAAACTCGTGCAAGCAGTACTTACTGTAGTCATATCAGCAGAGGCGTCTCTCGAGGGCAATAACTAGAAAATAAATTTCGATTTCGCCTACTATACGCCCGTAAAAAATCCTCCATTTAAAATCGAAACATTTTGCCCGCCAGAATCGAGAATCTCTAAAAATCGACATTTCCGGCCGTTCAAAACCGGCAAATCTTCGCCTGCGCGACGGCCATAAGCTGGTATATTCACGCGGCAGGAAAGCCCTTCATGTGTGGGGTGACCTTTGAGTCTCCAGAGGAAGAAAATTGTTTAATTCAGTTTAACGAGGTAGATCTCGCACTTACACAAAACGTCCAGTACAACATGGACAAATTGAATCAGCCGAAACGTGCGCCATCAGCCATAGAGGTAAAATGCATCAAGGGAGTGTTTGTTTAATACCAAAACCTGATTTCGGTTTCCAGTACTTAGCTGCAAGTTAAGCAACAGACGCAGATCGATTACAGTAACAAAAACACACACCATCTATCATAGTTCCAGGTAACATGTTTCTAATTTGCTCACAACCTTGCAAGTCTAACCTAGCAAGCAGTCTAGCAAGTCTAACAAATCGGCATTAATAATAGACAATAGTGTAATTTTGCATCTTAGGTGCACCAAGGACGGCCTTCATTCGGTGGGACGAAATCGGAGGTCTGGGTTCCCGTGTTCGGATCGACACACCAATACAGGTACTGGCCGCTACTGTCCCAGCTCTGGTCCATGCTGAATTTTCCATTGTAGCATGTTGGAACATAAGCACCGACTCCTACAAAGATTGCAAGTAACTGCGGCAGCTGGACGTGGTCAACGCGGCTTCGAAAATCCCAAAACATATTCGCGCAAGAACTGTCACTCTAATAAAAATGCTGAAACACGGAGCCATCGAACAAAAATACAGCAAACAAAAACAGAGTGGCAATCGAAAGTTACTATCTTCGTTGGAAAAAATGCCTGAGATGCTTCAGTTGCTTCAGTTCTCGGAACCCCGTTTATATCGGAAATGTAGGCATTTTTTTGGTTTCCATTTCAAATGTAGGAGAAGTTTTCTTTATGGTATTTAAGGTAACAATATTTCGCAATTTTTTTTATGCAGAGTACGATTCATCAGACTTACGATTGCCCTTCGAAGCCAGTTCTGCGGCTTGCTTGCACGTGCAACGTCCGGAATTTTGCCAGCCGTTCACATCTCTGACCTTCTCTGATCCGAGTCCTCCGGGTGTTCCGGGTAGACGAAGTTTGGTCATTTTAAAGCATTCTTTTGGTTGGCGGCCACCCGATCCACCGCTACCTTGCGATTTGACGCAGTGGACTTCATCGCGGGTGGCAACCGTCAGTTGGTGTCCGGTTTCCGGATCGGCACACCACGAGTGGCCAGTGCTGCCCCAGCTCTGTTCTGCTTTGAATTTTCCGTTCAACTCGCACTGCGGGACGTAGGAACCCATCACTGCAAAGTATTGATTGTGTATTCGTATAAACTAGTTATTCTGAATTTTCTTGTTAGCTCCTGATTCATGACTTCCAAGAGTAGCTTACTAAGCTAAGCCGTAGAGTAAAGGACCGTGATTTGCTTACCGCCCGGCTTGGATGCCAGCCGCTTAGCTTCCTGGCATGGGCATCCACCAGTGTTTTTCCAGCCCTTCGCGTTGCTGTTGGCGCCCGGCATGCTTAGCCGCTCTGAGGTGAAGCATTTTCCCTGCGATGCTGCGGAGATACCGGTTACCCACACGGCGAGAACAGCGGCAGCTAAAAAACTATGCATTGCAACCAACACTTATCACCGCACACAGGAAAACAAAATACCGGCGAATAAAGATTCTGTCGGGAAATACGCTGTTTGTCAGGCAGTTTTATACTGGAGCGTTTTAATTCTGGTCAAATGTGACTTACTTCCTTTGGGCTAACGCGCACAAGCCTTCAGCTGAATTTTGTCTACCGCGTTGGCTTTCTCTAAAGATATGATAAATATGATAAACAACAGACGTTTATTAAGGTGCGGAACAGCATATGCGACCTGGGATCTGTCACCCTGCCTGGTAATTGGTCCTGGAAAATCACTGCCTTTTCTACCAATTTTGATTGTTATTTGCAGGATATTGTTCTTGAAACGACTACTATCGTTAGTTGCCGATGAATTTTCTCATAATTGTGAGGAAATCAGGTTAACCCAATATTATGTCCCACGGGTGTCTGATTTACTGGCATGATAGTGGCATCCACTGTGAATTCTTACTCATTTGCCAGAGGCGTAGAAATCACCATCGAAGAGGGCGATGTGATCTCGTCGATTGAGAATTGTGCTGGATGCAATGCGCGCGGGATACAGAGAAACCGTGATCCAGTGCAATCCTGACAGTGAGCCAGGTTTGAAGACTTAGTAATGTCAACAAAAGAGTCTATCAAGCACCCTATGGTACTGTTTCTTTTGAGGCTAACCTCCTCGTGTCGTTCGTTTCATATTGACACAGTACTGGGTACATATACAGTACCAGCATAATTATATGTTTAATGTTTGCATGGCTCACAATGTCAGGCGGAAATCAGTGCTATTTTTTCAGTGATAAACAAATCGCAATCAAACAATCCATATGCATATGCAGAACTGACTTCTTTGTCCGCTGGCTTTACTGCAGTGTTAATTACTGTTACAGCAGTCAGTTATTTTTATATACATTATCCCTAAAGTTTCGATTCCGTCAGCTTCGGTAATAAAAAATTCTCCCTTCAAAAGTCGAAAAATTTGCTTGTCAGAACAAAGAATCTGTACCTGTTTAAAACCGGTAAATCTTCGCCAGCGCGCCTGGAGACAGCCGTACACTGTTTTTTTGCCTCGAGATGCCTCTGCACTGATATGACAAAGTACTGTGTGCACGAGTTCTATGTTCTCGCTTGTCAGATAGCGTAACAGAAAATCTTACCCCGAAGAACTATTGTAATCTGGTACTTCAAGTACGGATCGAAAGTACAAGTGTATTTTATGTTTACGTTCATATGTATAACAATCTGTATGAACCGTACACATCTTATGATATAAACAGATGCCGAACTATCGACCCTGTCATGGGAACTTCTCGCATTTCGTATCTGTACAAACATACGTAACACGTACACGTGGTTCAACGAAAAACGTTTTTGTATGAAATGGACAAGATTCACTGACTTGTGAGTTTGACAAGACAAGATGAAAAAGTTCGCTCCTTACTGCGGTATAACCCGCTGCGTACGCAATGTGTAACAATGCAGTGATTCAAGCGATAAAAGTGTCGCGTACTTCCCGAATCGGTGATCGACAAGTAGCTTTCTGCCGAAAACAAAATCTATCCCTTTCAAAACAATGAACTAACGAAAGATTTCCAGCTAAAAATCTTCTTGGTCATCCACAAATGCAAACATCAAATAATATACAGTAAGTGCGAGACATCCCGTAAAAAGAAAAAAAACGAAATTTAAAAACTCTCCGTTTCTGGGCGGTCCTTACTACCGTCTTCTTCGTCACTGTCATGCAGTTCAAGAGGCGGTGCTTTCTCCACTTGTAATTGGGATCACAGACCAGATACTGGCCAGTTCACGGCACCGCACCAAAAGGCCATAGTTGACCTCGTCGTTGACGACCGAGTCGTGCTTGTATGCCCGATGTTTATCGACAAATATTAAATCCCGCATCCGCCGAGCCGTCGTTTTCAGTTCACTTGCTGTCAGAATCGTGAAAATTCGAATCGGTTGTTCATTTACGGTTTTACCTGATGCCTTCCGTCGGACAAAGCGGAAATACGTCCTGATTTTGGTATGGGTTTCTGGTGTCAGTTCGGGGTTTTTCAGGTAGTCCTTGATCAGTGGTATCGGACCAGGAAAGTGACCTTTCTTGCCGCACACGATATCTTTGCCGCTCATATGACTGTAGTCTTTCTTCAGGAATTTGGGATATTTGGCATAAAATGGTGGATTGTTCTCTGTTGAGAACAGGTATACTGATTAACTCTTCACTGGCAAATTTGTCTGGTACTATAGATTATTCTTTTACAGGTAAACCCAGATGCCGTAGTAATATCTACATACAATTCTAGATTTGTCTGCTGCTAGAAAAATGCACTTGCTTTTTTTTAATCAGACAACTAAAGATAATTTATAATACTATTATTGCCCATCCTTTCGATCTGAACGGTAATTGACGGATTCGACAACGCAAACCACTATGTAATACAATCCGTGAATTCCCTGTGCATACAACTAGAACAAAACAAACGAGTAGATATGTAATACATAAACAGATAAATAATACGGAACTTGACAAGTAAAAATGAATATCGAAGAACAGTAAAACCTGACAGAAAGTAGCACTGAGGAAATAAGATTACGACCCCGAAATGATCCGACTGTGTTTCGTCGTCTTGATGAAGATATTATCTTCCAGAACAAGGATCGGATCACGCATAAACAGGTGCGCTGATTTATGGGGCGGGCCTTGTGAGAGCATCCATTCCTGTATATAATATTATAGTAACATAAGTTTAGAACTGCGTATGGGGCGAACTTCGTGTTTGCAGAGGAAGAACAACCAGAGGTTTTCAGTTTGACAAGGTAGATCTAGCATTACATACAAAACATCCATTGCGACATGCATCCATTTACGGGCGCTTGTAGACAGTCTGCAACGATTTCGCGAGTCTGGACGAGACCGCGAGCGTGACGCAAAATCTGAACATGTTGACTCACCCGAAGCATGGCGATTACGCGGATGGTGGTTTCGGTTACGATGAGTAGAAGGTCCACTTTAATTCGCTCCCCTTGACGTTGCTTAAGGCTGTTTCGAAACTGGTCAGCGAGGCATAATCGGTTTCATCCAAATCCAGTTCGTTCCACAGGTCAGCCATTCGCACACAAAATCAAATGAGTCTTCGCTTGGTGGAACAACTGTTTCCGCAAAGGTCGAGGAGGGAGCCGTTAGGACGGCGTCTTCCTGTTATCCGGGCAAGTCAGTTTGCTGCCTTTAACATCCGCAGAAATTTGAAGACCGGTTTCCGGGTCAACGCACCAGGTATAGCCGGTGCTGCTAAAACCTTGTTTCCATTGTCGTCGCATTCGGGGTTGTAGTTACCGTAAACTACAAGAAATTATGGTCATCTTAGACAGTGTAGTGCATTGACAATGTGCCATGTAAATTTGCAAATTTTTCCCCCAGCAGACTTCGGAGCCTATAAAATGAAATTACCGAAAACATGGTGGGAACATACCGGCAAAAAAAGGGTGTTTCACTTTTTATTGTAGAGGTATTTCTACGGTTCTTGTGAAACGGCTATTTACTGTAAAGCGTTAAAGTTAAATATATAAGAAGCGCAGTGGTTTGATTAAGATACTGTCCTTAATCTAGCAGATAATAACGATTGGGGAAGTTGTCAGATTACCATAAAATAAAGGGCCCCGAATCGATTCGTTTCCGCACAAGTGCATCCACCCGTGTTCTTATAGACAGAGATATCATTTCCGGCGACCTTCAGGGTACCCGTGCCAAAGCATTTTTTGGTGGGCCCGATCCACTATTATCTTGCGACCCGCGCAGTTGAGCTCGTCGCGGCTAGCAGGCGTCAGATGGTGGCCGGTGTCCGGATCGGCACACCAAGACTGACCGGTGCTGCCCAGCTCTGTTCTGGCTTGAATTTTCCGTTGGCTTGACACTGTGGGACATAGGCAACCTTCACTGCAAAATGTGCATTAGTCACTTTTCTACAGTGTACGTATACGATAATCTGCTGGATACTCAAGTATTTTGAAGGCCTGAGCCTTATAAAGCATACATTGCTATGTAATGAATTCGTGTAAGTTTTTTTGTTGGCTCTTACAGTCAGTCCATACGCCGAGAGTAATACTACAACATACTATAAAAGACGGTGATTTTGCTTACCGCCGGGCTTGGTGGCTATAGCTAGCTGCTTGGCTTCCTGGCATGAGCATCCACCCGTGTTTTTCCATCCTTTCGCGTTGCTGTTGGCGCCCGGCATGCTCAACCGTGCAGAGGTGAAGCATTTCCCCTGGGATGCTGCAGCGATGCCGGTTACCCAAACGGCGAGAACAGCGGCAGTTATCACACTTTGCAATGCATGCAACAATTAGTCACTGCACACCGGAAAACAAACTACTGGTGAATTCAGATTCTGCATCGGGAAATATGCTGTTTGTCAGGTCATCGCCGTTCTCTAGCTGCGATGTCGTGGACTGCGTCTCTCTACCTTCTCGTCACGAAGAGAATAGCGTCACGAAGTACGCACGCCGCTAGAGAACGGCGATGGTCAGGTAGTTTTATAGTGGAATGTTTAATTCTGGTCGCATGAGACTTTCTTTCTTTGGGCTAGCGCCCACAAGCCTTTAGCCGAAGTTTGTTTGGTTTTCTCTACAGACATAATACGTAAATATGACGGACTGAGATAACAGACGTTTGTTAAGGTGCGGAACAACATATGCGGCGTGGAAGAACGTTATCCTAGAAAATCACTGCCTTTCCCACCAATTTTGATCGTTATTTGCAGGTCATTGTTGGCGAAATAACTGCTCAACCAGTTGCTAAAGCATTTCCTCGTAATTGTAAGGATATCTGGTAAACCCAATATGTCGCATGCGAGGTATCTGATGCACTGGTATCCATTGCAAATCCTTAATTGTTTGTCAAAGGCGTACAAGATCACACAGCACCATAAAATCTGCATAAAAGTAAAACATTTGATTAAATCAGTTTTTTTTTTACTTTTGAACCGGCACGTCAAAAGGAACCTTTACACAAATGCATAGCTTTTCCCTCATTGTTCCTCAAAGCCAACAAGAACTGTTTTTAAGCAGCACATTACACATACATACCTGGCAACCGCTGTTACGTTGCCGACGCATAAAGGAACATTCGCCCTGGGCCGCTCTTTTACATGCTAGAGAGATTAAATGGAAGTAAGCTTTTTAACAATTGCTTTTCTCCATAATCAACAGTTCCGGTGCCATATAGTGTCACTTATGTCTGGAGGAAACGACCAACTTAACTAAGCCACAGTCGGAAATATGCAGGTTGCAATCAGGAGATGGAATTCCAGATGTTGAATTTCCACTGCTGGCTCCATGCGGGACAAATCCAATACCACAATACCTCAATACCACAATACCACTATGCTAACTGAACTTAAAACTTATTTTACTTCAAAAGACACTAATTTCTTAATTTATGGTATTACGGTATTGTCGGTATTGAGATTTATTTTACCTAAAAAGTCACTTATTTCTTAATTTATGGTATTACGGTATTGTCGGTATTGAGATTTATTTTATTCCAAAAGACACTATTTTTTTAATTTATGGTATTACGGTAT
>JAQGAU010004015.1:0-12236 GCA_034698045.1 Paramacrobiotus richtersi
GGAAGCATAACTTTTCGAACCAATTCTGAACACTGATCTCAAGAAACCCTGAGGCGGCAGCCGAAGGTGTTTCTTGTAATTATTATGACTGTATTTCACCAGTTGTCAGGTTATTATGAATTTTTAATGGGTTACTACTCACCGGAATCGGAATCAGATTCTGGCTCTGATTCTGCTTCTGATTCAGATTCTGGTTCCGATTCTGCTACTGTCTTTACCGGTCCACAAATCTCTGATTCGTTACCCATTCCGGTCGCCATAACTACGGCAACTTTGAACTCGTACGATGTATTTGGAAGGAGATCCGGTAATGTCACCGTTGTAGCGTCTGAAGACACTTTTAAGCCCTTCTGGTCCCATGGCACAGCAGTATTCAAGTCGTGCTTTCTCCATTTGACAATGTAGAACCCACTCGCGGGTGGTTTGGGATCACTTTTCCAGTTCAAGCAGACTGACGTTTGATCAACTGTCGTCCAGTGAAGGCCGCTTGGTCGGAAGGGCCACTCGAACGCCTCTGCAGTTCCTTTATGGTACAGTTGGATTTCTACAATGCTTTGCTGCTGCTTCTGCGATGTGCATACCACAAATGGCACTTGGGTCCGATTTCCCGGTGTAGCGTTTTCGGGTTCATATTGCATTCCTTCTGACATCTTTTTCATAAAGAATTCCACTTGGCTTCGAACATGCTGCAGTTGCTTGCGATCCTCGAACCAGTGCAGACGAGTTGCAACTCCAGTTTCACTGGTAAACCCTTCACCAGGAACAAGGAAACGGATATCGGGATCAGCCATTTTCACATCACAAAACGACAAAACAAAAACCAGTGGCATTTCAAAATCGTGGACAATATTAGCTAGCTCGAGTTCGTTGTCGCAGAACTTGATCCCGGCATCGTTCAGTGCTTTGATGTACTGTCCTAGCAAACCGATCTCGGTTGACTTTGTTTTGACCCAAGTCGATATTTTGGGACACAGCTGTGATTCAATATGAGTGGCTAAAATGGTTGACAAGCAACGTTCATCCTGACCGCTGCGGATTTTCGGTATGGCTTGCTTAATCTGTAGCCTAAGGCTTGATTCGTATTGGTCAAACCGGCGCAAAGCCTCTTCGATTTCTTTCTTCAGTCGACCAAATCGGTTGCAAGCGTTCTTCGATGTATCTTTTGTATCCCCCTTGCTTGGAAGGAGGTCTTGAATTTCTGTGCGGATTTGGTGCAGTGATTCCAAAACCTCGGTTGTTTGTCTGGTTAAAGTTGTAGTTATCTGATGCAGCACCTGCTGGAAGTCGCTGTCCGGTAACTTACATAACGGAAGTAGAAATACCACTTTGGGCACTGCTGTTTTTTCGTCAGATCCTTTGTATGACAGCTTTTTGTAGAACGCGACTGCATCTTCGAAGGTTACAGGATTATCTTCCACTGGAAAATCGCTATATACCGTACATTTCGTTTTTTTGCTGATAATATCCTGGGTGTCTTTGTAAGTGCCCGACACCCCATTGTCTGGTTTTGATTCGTTTTTGGACTTCTCCTTTGAATCCGCGTCACTCACTTTGGATACTGCTTCTGACACTTTGGTGGATACCGCATCAGACACTTTAGAGGATACCGCTTCGGCCACTCTAGACATAACGTCATTTAGCTTGACTTCAAGCTCTCCCGTAATCGTCCGTGCATTCTTCGACGTATCCGTGGTGTGATCGAAAAGCATAAATGCATCCGCCCCGTAACTGATGCCGGTAACAACATGCGTAGCAATATCGCTGTGTAGTACCTTCGGATTTTGAACAGAGCCCAAATGGGCCATGGATAGTTGCTCGAATCGCGACATGGATTTCAAATGCAGCGATACACGACTCTGCCGTGACGAACTGGTACGATCGTCCATGTACTTTGCCGAACCTGACAGTTTGCATAATCCAAGCACAGCACTCAGCGTCAGATGACCTTCGATGTTCAGCGCTCTGGTTTTCATTTGCAGTGAATCTTCCGTAATGACTTCGTAAGTAGTACTGGTTTGAGACTGGGATAGCCGATTCGTGTGGAGTAACACTGGATTCCACAGGTTCATAGCTGGAATTAATTCATCCGTGCGACAATCATACAGCATTCCCAGACTGAAGGGACGACCCAGAGCCGGCATACTTATCGTCGACTGTGTCATTTTAATGGCACAAAAACTTTCTGAAACAAAGATCAAAACAGGCCTTCAGAACAACCGCAGACTTTCTCGCGGTCTGTGAAATTATTGTGCGCATGGATGTGTTGCGCATCGTCAATATTTTTGTCACACAACAACTTCAAAACCGTGCGCTTACAGTACAGAATGACACTAATTCGTCCGCTTTCAGAAACTGTCGTACTTGTGCCTGTGCGGTGTTGGCATATCCAGCGGCAGTGTCTCTAAAGAAACTTCCGGGTTTTTTCCTGTACAAGCTTATTACTTGACAGAAAAGCAAACTGACAGCAAATCTACCAAGGGGAGTTGGACAGTGATTTTTCGTGCGCAACAACTATAATAATATTATCACGATGTCTTGCTCTGAAAGAGCGCAATAAGAGTAGATTTCAATGAAGAGGGACAAAGTATAACCAAATTTACGCTACGAATTTGTGGGCCGTGTGGCAAAGTCGGCTTGCTCTGTTTTACAAGTAACAAGCTGACTATGGAATGTTTTTCGGTATGAGATGTTAGGAAGAGCTTTTTGACATGATCTTCGAAACACATACTAAACGTGCGATTAGTGGTTACGGAGATGCTGTTATCAAAGTAAGTACGCGGGGAAAAAAATTAACGCTGCATATAGTACACTGTATGCAGGGAGACAATCGTACTCGCTATATATTACCGACATGATTAATATTATAGATTTTATTATTACTATTATATTATTTTGTTCTAATAGGCCTATAGCTTTTATTATGGAGCAGTTTGTAGATCTTCCAGGCACAGTATACGTATGCATAGTATTTATCGCTCTTTGTGGTAACGATAACAATGAAGTACGATAATGTATCAAATTTTCAGAGCAGCGTCCACATATAGACGTTTCCGGCAAACTACGTATACGTAAGCTACAAAGGAGTACAGGCCAACTTGAGAAGGTACTGATAAGGAACAAGACAGGTTTAATAGCAGGTGTCCACTGGCGGGGGCTCCATATTACGATTACCTGGATACAGTGGTATCTAAAGTGCGTTAGGTGTGACTTCAGCAACATTCGGTCATACAACAGTTTCATGACCGAATGAGAATAGTGAAACAGATTTCAGGGTTTGGGAGCGAATCACGCCATGATCACGGTAATTAAGGCATAATTAAGGTGTTTCTTGTATCGACTAATATGCAAAAAAATATGCAAATCTATGCCGGTTGTACCTTTCCTGTCCCTATTTATGCAAGCATTTAGCAAACCAAGCTCGCAGGGTTTCACTTACCGGAGAACAAGGAATAGTAAACAACAACAAAAAATGCGGGATACCGAGCAGCGGTTCGTAGCCAAGTTGAAATGAAAAACGCAGGGCGGCTAACGGGAGACGCTTAAGTTAAACGAGTGATATGGTGTTCCGACTGATCTGAAGGTTTTCAGAATAACAAGCGGCGCTGGATTTTGTCATACGCTAGCCAGTGTTCCGCGATAATGGTTTTTATCAGCATTTATTCAGTAAAATGTTCACGTTCAGATAAGACTCCATGTTAATACACCCAACCGATCATTTACTGTCTTACGTAATTCTCGGCAGAAAAAGCTTAATGCGAAAGCGCTTCATGCGGCAAGGCATTTCCCATACAACTTCGCAGACAGACTGCAAGGTGCGTCCGAAAAACAAACCATTATTGTCACAGCGGACACAGAAATCTCCTAACCATGCAAAGGGGAAGAAACCATGCAAAGCTCCCTAAGTAATGCTCATTACTCGACAGCAAACATATGGTAGCAATTGAGTAATACACTCAAGCCGCTCAATAGCAGCAAACAGTACACTTAGCACTATATCATGCGCATCTCATACCAGCCACATAAATCGGAGCTGCACAAACTGCAGCAATAAGCGAGCCTATTTCTTGCCCTTGCCACCACCCATCTGCGTCTGCTGTTTAGCCTCCGCCTTCGCCTGCGCTCGTCTTTCGGCCTCAAACTCAGCGGCCGCCTGCTTCAGCCGCGCAAGTTCCTGCAACCGCGATCTCTCCGTCATGCGCCAATTGGCCTCCTTGATCTGCTGATGGGTGATGAATCGCGGATTCAACGGCAGCGGAATACCAGGGATCTCCTCGCCTTCGGCCAGTAGCTCTGCCTCCTCCGCTTTGGGATGCGCAGGGCCGGTGTCGAAGAGGATGCGGTTGTTTGTGGAGGGCAGTTTTGAAGAGCGGTACTCGAGGAAATCGGAATCGTCCACTAAGTCTTTTAGAACGGACCAGGTGCGGTGGAAGAACGGGGATAAGGGACCGTCCTCGATGCGGTGAAGGGTCATGTCGGTTAGGTCCAAGAGGCCCTCGATACCTGCAGAGGAAAGTTCAAAATTAAGAGAACGTCGACGTAGAACAGATTCATAAAACCGTCGTTTTACAGTCTGGTCTAACCCAGTATAAAAGTATATTTTGAACAGAAGCCGACTGAAAAAAATTAGTACCAGTATAAGGTTAGCAGGTACATGCACGTTCATACAAATGCCATGCACCATATGTGAAGAAAGCAGTAAGTAATCTGGGATCGCTTAATGTGGAACGAGCCACTGCTCTACGATTGAACACTATCATAATGGATGTCACGGATGCCATCGATGGAAATCAGCAAAATATAACGAAAAGTTGTGCTGATAAGTCCATATATCACTCACAATAGAGAAGCTGATCAAAACGATGAATTTTTGTTTTGATTAAACTTAAATCTCATGATATTATCGGATTGGATAAAAGCACATTTACAGTACGTATCTGTACGTCGCTTGACTGTGGGACCAATTATTTTGCTGAGTTTTCACACATAATTTCAGAAAGGCTAGGCCAAAGTTCCTTTGGAATTTGGGCATCAGATTTAAACTAACACATCGATCTTACCCGGATGTTGATCCAAATACTGCATATCTGCCTCCTCCGTCTCGAAATTCTTCCCCATCCTATTAACCACCGTATGCAGTACATCATGAAAATTAAGAAAATCATCCACATTATCCCGTTGATCGGTGACAATCCTCCTAGCCACCGCTGCCGTATCTTCGAACACTTTCTGAATCTCCGTATACGCCGCTGTCATGCTCTTCCCTCGGGTGGCAGTCAGTACCCGATTCCTCTCCCGTTCATCGGCAAACTGCCCCTCTTCCGGTTGGAGGACGGTGGCCTTGAGGTGCTGCAGTCGGGAGATGGATGATTCGAGGTGCAGGGCGCGGAGGACCTGATTGCGGACCAGTTTTATCAGTTCTTCGGCGGTGGTGGCTAAGGTCATCTCTTTGAGGACGGTGTAGGCGCGGGTCAGTTCGGTGGGGTGGGGGGCGTCGGTTTCAGTGGAAAAGGGCGGTGGGTTGACTAAACAACGGAATTAAAAGATAGACTAATACAAAATTGTTCTAACTGTTTTAAATTTATGTAAAGTAAATAAAAACCGCAACAGCAATTTCAAAAAATTAGATTAAAAAATGTTTAAAGCGATCAAAAATATTAAAATTTTACATCAGATTATCCAGAAAACTCACCAAAATTGAACTGTAGGAACAAAAGTATAAAGAAATGATATTTATCTAGTTAAAATTTGACATGTGATTCGTTTTACCCAAACAAGCCGCACTAAATAAATCAAACGGTTCAAATAAAACGTGGAAACAATCGAGTCAAAAATGTAAACAAAAAATCTGAATGAAAATAGCAAACAAAGTCAACAATTAAACAACTGTATTTCGAGAACGAAATTACGCGATTTACTAAAATGAAATGTGAAAGAAGTACAAAAACATCAAAATCGAAGTGCAACATTGGACAAATATCGAAAACAATTCAAATAAAAAAGACCCCAAGTTAATTCGTGACAGGCAATATCCCTTAAAAACTTATTTCATTAATCCACTCACTGATTTTCCGTCTGGCAAGCATCGCATGCGGATACTTCTTAACACACAACTCATTGCCGGGCGCCCGCGGTCCCAGCCCGGATATATCTGCATAATCCTTCTGGATGTGGCTGTTCATGTCCAGTATCTGCCGGATGCACTGGTCGCAGATTTCCCGGTGCTGTTTCAACGCGTCTTCAATATCCCCGAGAATGGCTTTGCGCGTCGCGGCCGTGCGACGAATATCGAACATAACGTCCCAGTACTGCCGCTTCGCCTTGACCGTGCTGTGCTTGACCTCGCCGAACACCATGCTCAGGTAGTGCACTTCTTTGTGCTGCAGGCGCACCTGAGGAAAAATTACGCGGATTGCAGCGAAAGTTATACCCAAACCAATAGATGCAGATAAACTGTATCACTTATAACAACATATACAGAGTAGAAAATGCTCTTAATAGTTTTCAGTACATCTTGTTTCAGCTAATTTGACGTAATTTCCAATGGAACTTCCTTACCTAGTTTTTTCAGTTAACAACTTGTTTCATATGAAATAAAAATACACCTAATAAGATAAACTGAATTAAAAATATTTCTGATCAAAAATATATAATAAAAAATATGAAAATCCTATAAAATTCCTTGGAGTAAAATTGCCGCCACAAGGTCTCAAAAAAGTATCGAGAAAGATAATATAAGAAAGCATTAGAATGACCACGTGTTTGCATGGCATCGAAACTGGATATCGACTTTGTGTGGCACTGTACTACGATTGCACTGCATACATACGCTGTAGCAAACATGCAGTTGCACGCATGAGGATCGCTGAATAAAGGAAGCGACAAACTTCGAACCAATCAGCTGCTGTTAATAATTAACAGTAATGATATAGTTACAAAAATTCAATCAAATAATACTAATTATGTGCTCGTGACATTTTAAACCGAAATTCCTTTCTGTTTAAGGCGTGTATGAATAGCCAGCGTTTACAGTTACTGTATCAAAAAAAAGCTGAACTGAAATTTACGCATTTCTAAAGGAATACAACTAGAACCCAGCGAAATAAATCCCGTCAAAATATCTGACAAATAAGAGTAGCGAAATAATATCAATTACAAAGATACATACTCAATAGGGAAAATATCAAGCGGCCTATAACGGAAAAACCACAATACATTATTAATCATAGCGCAAAGTTCGCAGTATATTATGTGAACAACGCAGGCGTACATCTTAGATTATAGATCAGTTCACATACTCTATCATAAAGGTCATTCAGCAGTCTTCCAAAATGCGCCGCATCCTCGGCCAGATAGTCCTTCAACCGGCTAAACTTGGCAGCGGCGTCGTTGAGATAATGGAAAAAGGTCATGTGTCCTCTCAGCCCCTGGATGGTCTCATGGGTCTGCCGCAGGAGATTCTGCAGCCATGTGTTGTGCAGGCCGGTGAGGAACACATGACATCCCGGTTCCCGTTGTTCGCGCTGGTACTGCAGGATGTCCTGGCGACGCTGCGCCAACTTGGTCGCTTTGTTGTGCAGGAGCAGACGCTCGTAGGTGTAGGCGTCCACCCGGCGGTGGCGAATGAGGATGCGGCGTTTCAGCACTTCCTACGTCGTGAAATCGTTGATTTAATGTAAAAGAATTTGGACAATTATTGGTTGATACTACGCCGTATAGAATTAAGTAGAAAAGAAATTAGACTTTGGATAATGTTCGGAACGTCAGTCAGTTACGGTCAGTACAAAGTATTTTGCTTTCTTACTGACTTGTCAGTAAAATCCATGTGTACAAGCTCGTACATATACTCTGTACATCAGAAATACGTACAGGTACTAGAATGACTTTTTTTTTCACATATAAAAACGCAACTGAAAACATTTTGCACGACAGAATAATATTGTTAAAATGCCGCGACAATACAAGGACATTATAGGCTGAGTCGTGAAATGCCACTGTGAAGAAATAACATAAGTGCTGCCGTTTAGAACAGATGTGCTGCATGAAAGGTAAAAATTATGATAATTTAATTTTTAACAATATTATTATGTGTTGCAAAGCATATGTACATGGACGGTTGTTATTCCTATCCGCCTACTACTTTATTAACATTATCACAATATACAGATACAGTACTATAGTACTGCTGTACATTTAGTACACGTTATTCTATGCATAGAGCATACATAAAAATTGATTATGAATTAAATTATATCATGTTCGGGGTATGAACTACATATAAGCTGCTTATAAATTTGAAGTTTTAACAACAAGCAAGTAAAGAATGCATGAAAGGACATATACAACTGACTGACTGAAAATGGCAGTAAATCTTGCATAAATCAGTATGTTGTCTAAATATGTAAAGACACGAAAGTGAATTTATTATGTAAATTAGCTAAATATAAACAAAAAATCCAAATATAAACGTATATAGAAAAAATATATATAAAAAAATATACACGAATATAAAAAACTAAAATTAAATTAGAATTATTATTACGAAATGTTATTGTGAAATAACTAGACGGATTTATGAAATAGAAGTAAAATTATAAAAACTGTATACATTACTTTAGAGAATAAAACCTAATATTATGAAACAGCAGTAATATCTAATCTGGTAACAGATGGTGGGAATAAACAGTGCACAACCTGTACACGTACCGTGCCCTTTAAACGATATTCTCATCTAACTCCACCCACCTTAATTCGCTCAATCGACATGGTCCTAAAGGGCATGGCATCGCTGGAACTCCGCCCGTAGTGCACCCAGATATCCACCAGATAGGGTTTATCCCGGGGCGCCGCTCCCGGAGGATCCACCTGGTCGTGCATCATAGCCTCCAGGAGGTCTTTCCGTCGCTGCAGCCCGTTCAACTGGGCGGTGGAGTACTCGCGCCACTCTTCCACATCCTCCTCGAAGACGCGACGGTCGGCCTCCACCACGGAGAGCATGCGACGGGAGAACTTGAGGACGTCGATTAGCTCGACGGGGGATAAGGGGTCGTACTTGTCCACCAACGGGTCCTCGGGTTCTTCCTCTAGTTTGAGTTTTTTCTTGGTCATGGTGAAGACAGGGGATGGGCACGTTTCAGTGGAGAATTAAATCAGAAATACAGATGAATGATAATTATATTACACTCTTGCACAAGATGCTGAAACTTCAGTACTAGCTGAACAAAAAACGGAACAATAACATGTTACAATATTTGCAGAATTTAAATTCGAAGATGATTTTTAAGACCAGTTTATGAGGTTATCGTAGACAATGGACAAATAAATGCAGAATAAATTTGAAATAATAAATGTAAAATAAAACTAAAATAAAGCAAAAAACTGCATGTAAAGCAAGATCATAATTATTAGCTTCAAGCCTTCGGCTGCAGGATATGTTGTAAATTTTCTAGCTATTTCAATCAACGTGCTCCCATATTTCAATATACAGTAATGTTACACTAATAACTGAATGCGATGCGTGGCAGATACATACGTGTACGGTGTACGCAGCGTACCATAGTATCTATCCAAATAGTTACGTATATTTTTATTAATTATTTTACCGCAAGATTTAAACAACACTTAGATGCTTATGTGCGTACTGTGCTTTGCTCTGGCATATCAAATTCTCCGACAGTGTTTTAATAATATTCAGCAGATTAAACAGTATTTCATCAGCTTTACTGCAGCTTAAACGAGGCAGAATTATTAACACGTGTACCGTATGTACATATATGGCGCACAAGGCAGTAGTCGATAACTAGACACTTTGGGCTTCTTTTCCACACAAAATACACCCAATGCGCCCGGTCTATTGGGCGTGTTTTTATCGGAATTTTTTATTGTTTATCGACGTTATCTTGATGGGCTTCTGTGTACTGAGTGTATTTTCGTTTTTCCTGGAAGATTTGGTGCATTTCCGGGAAAAAACATAGTTCATCGTGGTTATTCAGCACAAATTACCGTTGAGGTGTCGAGTTATTGGAACAGCATGACTGATACTGTCTAGGGACGGTGTATTTGCCGCACACTTCCTTAGTCTGCTTGCGTGTTTCAAATTTCGCGTTGCTCCTGTCATTTCTGTACATTTTTTTGCATTTATTCCGGAGTAAAAAATTTACTAAATACAGCTCACCAGTTTCGACACCGTGGCCAATACTGAGCATATAATTCTGTGCATTTTTTTATCCAGCTGTTTTCTGACGTTATGGCGTGCTAACCGTGTTGTAGCACAGTTTTGGAAAATTGATCTGTTTGTGGTGGTTTACTAACTCATTAAACACAGTCACTATGCAACCGGTTCGAAACGGTGATTTGTTACTTCGCTATTGTCTGGATTTTTATCGGTTACAATTAATTGTCTGTTAAAGAAAGGTCATAACAGCTCGTCGAACAATTGAAATTTGAAAGTGTTATCTCGTAGTCCAAATACAGAAATATTACAGAAAATAAGATCTTCCACTCCCAGAAGGCATTCTCCAGTCTGCTGTACGCGGCAACCTGTGCCAAACATAATAATTTCTAATGATATACAAAATTCGCAGCATAATTGTAACCTTTTATGACAAAACAATTTTTTCATATCAGTACAATAGCCCTGTATACCAGAACATGGAAATTAACAGTCATTAATGCATCGCGTACCGTACTGTACATACAGATACTACCGAAAAATCTAAAAAACATAATTCTTGTTTATATTTTGGCAAAGCGGCACAAAAATGATGGCGCTAAAAGCAGCTACTGCGTTAAATTAGTACAACAGCAATCAAAACCATCCATATCGTTCTTGTGTTTCGAATGCTCGAGACAGTGGCAGCGTGTCGCTGCAGAGTCATTACGTTTGCCGCGTTTCCCTTAACAAACTCCACAGGAAGACATTCCTCTAGATGCGCATTTCTTCACTTGCAAGCTTGACCACTGAAGAACGAGAACCAGCTTCTCATGACAGCACGTCTTCACCAGACTGTGCGACGTAATGCGGTTCAACTTGTCCAGACGCAGATTAGCCAAATCATTACGCGTCCACTGCCTGCCACGGAACTGGTTCTTGGCGCGCGGATCAGCACTCTGGCGCTCGTTCAGGATCTGTGGACAGCAAAGAGTAAGGGCGATGATACTTGCGAAAATAACTGAGATTATTCATGCAATGTAAGCAAACCACAGAAATGTTTATGTCTAGCGGAAGTCACAGTGGTCAAGCCGATAGATTGGTACTACGGGAATCGCCATATTACGTAAGCTGCCTGAACAGTCCATCGAACAAATTTCGATCACGTACAAAAAAGCGATTCTGGCAAAGATCTTCATCTCTCCTAATACATTTCATCAATATTCTCGTTTCCAGGTTTACTTCGAATTCACTTTACAACATGAATTCAGTGGAAGTATAGATAATTAGCTGCTATGCATATAAACCGCTTTGACAGAAATCGGTAACTCTCGAGACGACCAGAGGTCACCAACACTAAACATGCGTTTGGTGACATTCCCGCCACTCGGGCGTTCTTTCTTATAACAAAATTACCAGTTAGACGGCATCCGTACGTACTACTTACTCCAGTACTCACCTCAGTCAACTGAACTGGCAAACCAATATCCGAGTTGTCACCCATCCACTCTGTCCACGAAGCCAAATCCGCATCGCTAAACTCTGGTAGGCTGTTGTCCATTAAGCTCCACAAATCATCCACAGATAGTTGTTCTGTCATCCGTCCTTTTGTAATGCGCACGCGGTGACCGGTGTCTGAAGATAACAGGCATTACCTGACTCAAAAACTGCATTCTGGGTATATTCTTTACCTTATCTCCGAACAGCGCCACACTGACATTCTGCAGTACCAAAACCTCACAGACTGACGCAAAACTGTTCAGTTCTTCGAGGATGTGATTGACGAATTTGCTGAAATGACCGCGGCGTTCCATGAAATTCCCTACCCATTGCCACCCGATGTCGACCAGCAGCAGAGTCTCCAGAGGCGGCAGGTGTTTTTCCTGTACATCAAATTCAAAAGTTGCATTTATCGTGAGAAATCTCATCCTTCCACACCGGGCCACAGTGGAACAGTGAACGAACAACTCACCTGAAATACACAACGGAACAAACTCCCGGTGAACAGCAGGGCGTTGTACAACGGAATTATCGCGTTGTGCGCAGTACCGTACCCGATGTAGTCAATACCGTTATACACTATTGTCTT
>JAQGAU010004016.1:0-12235 GCA_034698045.1 Paramacrobiotus richtersi
ATTCCCTCAAAACACGACCTAGAGGTGGCCTTCCGAAGTTTTCTCGAGCTCGAGATAACTCCACCCTGTGGTTTTTATTTTTCCCCCCATAAATCTGGCATTGAAAAGAAGATCAGACAGCAATAAGGGTCATATATATAATGACTAGTTGGTCATCAGCGGATTTATTTCAATGAATTTACTTGCTGTTGGGGTAACAGAATTTAAACAACCCCGCAAAGCATCGATTCGCAACTGCTTCTGGCGGCTGCTTACAATGTTAGGTACAACGAAATGAGGAAAAGTCCTAGCTTTAATTTGTGCGAAAGTTTACATACTACATAATACATTTTTAATTTTCTGTCACGGAATCGATAACAGGTGTAGCGCTTTAATGTGCAAGCGAGAATATACAGCATTTTGATCACCTTCGTCACATGAAATTCAGCTTTTTTGCATTATTGCAGCGCGAAAGATTTTGCGGAATACTCTAACAGCCGAATACAACTACAAGACGCTCAACTATTCTCCAGTAACGTGAGTCCGACGGACTTGCTCCAGCCGGGACTTGGATCAGGAGGAAAAAGCGGTATGCCGGTATTAAAAACAACCACCTGAAATATTTCATATTTTTGCAATAGGGAAAATGATGCTGTCTGTTGTGAAATATTTATGACTTAATGTGCTAAAGTAGTGAATCAGTTGCAGGATATTGCAAATGGTAAAGTCGGTAATCAACGTAAAACATCGGTTTGGATATAATTTTTTACGCAGGAACCCAGCCGTCTTTAGCGCAAAACGGCACCTCCGTATCTAGTGGAATACACCAATCGGTTGCGGGTAAAGGGGTTTCAGTAGGCGGTTCGGTATCCGTCGGTATGCAGTCAACCAGTCAAACCAGCGAACAAGTGATGACATCGCTGAATAATTCAAAATCGGGATCAGATTCTGA
Organism: Paramacrobiotus richtersi; assembly: GCA_034698045.1. Classification (NCBI taxonomy): domain Eukaryota; kingdom Metazoa; phylum Tardigrada; class Eutardigrada; order Parachela; family Macrobiotidae; genus Paramacrobiotus; species Paramacrobiotus richtersi. The sequence goes on from JAQGAU010004016.1 coordinate 932, forward strand.
CGAAGAGATTATGGAGAGCTCATCCCACAATGACAATTCAGCTAACACGTTGATGCAGTCGGGTTCATTGGAAAATGATCGAAGTGCACGACTGTTGAGCGGTCAAAGCGAAGGCACGGGAAGCATGAACCGGAAACAGAGCAAGATCGTCAAAAGTAAACCAAGTTACTGATTCCAACTTAATGAATACATCATCAAAATTATCCGACTACATTGTCATATTATCCACATTAATGATTATCCAAGAATACGTATATTTTAAATGTAGATAGTGCCATAGTGATATCATTAAAGAGTATATGGTTTTGTCTTTTTTTAGATGTATCGCACTATTAACTGGGATAGCTTATATATAACAGTGATTGCTTTAGGTGTCCCGCTAGATGAATCACCAGAGGGCGAGGAATTTGAAGGACAACTGATTCGGTCTCAAAACTATGGCAAAAGTAATCCTCTCAAACTTCTGTTATTAATATTATTTTATTTAATTAATTTAATTAGTCTATAATGTTAATATAATGTTATTATGTTATTAATAATATTCTACTCTAACGTCGGCATTTTCCTTGAAGATGCGCCCGGAGCCTCGGTACCGGTTCCTTCCGGGAATGGACTTGTTACTTCCGTCGCCACGTACCGAAAAGATCCAGGTACGTTTTCGATATTTGCTGAACAGAGTGTGGAGACTGCGTTGATAAGACATATATAATCAGTTTTTTCTCCATTCAGGTGCATTTCCTCTCCATCCGACTGAGGACGGCCAACCGTACGAGGCCATGATAAATTCCATATGGGAACCCGTTCCACATGGGACAGAGAGCCCACAGTTTGGTATCAGACCCTTTCTATTCGAAATTCCGATTAAGTGATTATTTTTTGAAATAATTAAGGAATAGTCCTTTTCCTATAGCGATAACCACCACCTTCGCTACCGATATCGGTAAAACGGATTCCCCAACGGACATGAATCCTCCTGTAAACAACGCGCTTTTCGATGCCATTGCTGGGACAGATCGCGATGCTCGGCGAATGGACACCCGGACTCCATCCGGAAGTGGGAATAATTTGGTCTTGGCACAATCGAGTTTCCGACCGGCAGGGGAAATTGTTACATCTTCTGCAGAATATCGGAGTGAGTAGAAAATATCTCTTCTTTAACAGGGCGGTTTATGGTAACATCCCAATTCTGTTTGGTGATATTCCGATATTTATGAGGTTATTTATTTAACAATCATTAAATTAATATGAAAATTAATTTTATATTAAATTAATACAATAATTTAAATTAATGTTTAATAATAATAGTTATTTATGACGCTATTTCTTACATTTCCTATCGAACCACTAAAAAATGTGAATGCTTATTACGTAGTACTGTTGCAACTAAGACAGCAAAGTCCGAATTTTTAATAAAATAAGCCGCTGCACTACGAATTCACTCTACCATGTGTTTTCCTTATGTTGTATAGTATCTGCTGCATCGTCCCCTCCGAAACCAATTATTACGGCAGTCTCAAATTATCGTGGCTCTTCAAACAAGATTAACTCCCAACGAACACCGAAAAAGGATGATTCAATGTTAGCGACCTCGCCGTTTACGACGCGAAATACGACAGCATCGCCATTTATCTCCGATATGCCGGTCATCAGCGATACATTAAAGGTCAACTCGTTACCCGAACCTACAGCCCAAAAAACAGATGACAATAATACCGGCATCATAACCTCCGAAGCCATGTACAAAACGGGTCAGAAACCGGGCACAAACAGCGAAATTTCAACTCCTGCCAAGGTCAACTCCTTACCCGAACCTACTCCACTAAAAACGGATGAGAATAGTACTCGAATCATAACATCCGAAGCCATGTACAAAACAGGACAGAAATCCGGTACCAACAGCGAAATTACCACTCCACCTGTTACTCGTGCACCGCAAAACGCCAGTCCGGTGTCCATTCATGTGATTACCGCCTGTGATCAAACAGCAACCGTACAACTGGAGGAAAATGAGATTGTTGATGCCATGTTGTCCAGTTTGAAAACGCCTTATGAAACATCCCCCGGTCGGACGGTCGGGGTGACTATTAATGCGGGACGCTCGGATTCATCAGCCGTGGATGATCCGTTCTCGGGGAAATTTGGCACCATATGGGACGCGGTACCGACGGGATCCGAGTCCACGACGTTCGTGACGAAATCCATGGGAAACACTGATGCGTACTTTATTTATGAAAGTGCTGATAAACCGGTTATTATCAAGTTTGCAAAGTATAATGTCGTTGTACAAGTGCGACCGAATCCGGAATAATGGAAACGTGTTGTTTTAAAATAATTTATCGAATATATGTGTAATCTGCTGTTTTGAAGTCGAATTAAAAAGACAAGTTTAATGGCACTGACGAGTGTGTTAGTAAAATTTTTATGGCTATGGAATGCTAATAACGATCGATTATCGCATGTACTGTACGTAATTAATTTATATATACTGTAATGTATATATATATATAATGATATTGTCAGATGTTTTAATTATGATGTATGAGTAGAACACATCATGCATATGCGATCTGAAGGAACAGCTACGTAGAACTATACGTCTTATACAAATGACTTGTGAATGCAAAATGCATTTGGTTGTAAACATGCATGCCATCGCGATGTTGTTATTTTTCGGTCCAAAATAAATTACCGAAGATGAGTGTGTGGAAATGCAGATATTATTGTATGGATATTTCGTGAACATTCTAGCGCACTTGTTGCGCAGCTGTTTGTGGACCGTAGATGTACACCCGCCCAATCCGCTCGTGCAAGCACAAACGAAAACATAAGATTACAACAGAAAGATTTGAATCAGTTGGACCACGCACTTCCGACGCCTGGTCAATGCAGTTTGCTGTCGCACTTGTCTACGTTACATTGTATGCTTAATTGTTGGCATTGGCATGCCATATACTGAATTCACGGTGAAGTAATCTTATAAAATTAAATTCCTGTGTCATCATTACTTTGTGTTGCATCTAAATCAAATCGTTACCATATTCCGGAAATCCTGCAAATCATGGACCAACGATTTCTATCGATAATCTTGGTCGCTGTTCTACTAAAAGGGTCCAGTGCCCAGTTTGGTAGGCAGCCGGATTTTTGGGACCGCTTTCCTGATATGTGGAGGGGACTGGCTGATCATTCTTTATTTGGTCAAACACGTGATATTCAACGACAGGTACTTGTGCCGTGGATGCAACAGGTTTAAATTCCCATGTTATGAATGTCAGCCATAACCGGCAAATTGGTTACCTGCTAGTGAAATAAATTATTATTAGAATGCAAGCTACAGCCAAACTCAGATTCGTTTCAAGATCGGTAATCGGTAGCGAATGTTGCTGACCATAATATTATATACAGGCAAATATTTTCGATTGGTTTGACTTAAATTTGGTTTTTTGCCAGAGTCGTTTCGATGAATGGAGAAATTCCAGTGGAGGAGGTGCAGACAGCACCGGAAGCAGAAATGTGTACGATGCCTTACATGGCCTGTTTTCCAACACACAAAATTCCGGAGCCAATAATGTAAGCAGCTAGTTCTGTTTACAATAATCGTAATCCATAAATTAAAGTACAAATCTTTATTCACTTTACTAGCATGTTGATACTAGCCATATACGAGATGCTGCATCCCTCATGCACTGCATCGATTTGGGATATTTTATACGTAGATCAGTTTAAATTACAACATGACCCGGTTCGAAAATAAAAAACAGTAGGCACACTAAGTTGTTGAATATTTTTTTCCAATGACCCGGAAATGATGTTGACACAATAAAAATTTCCAAAAATAAAGTAAATGTTGAATATCGTCTTTGATCATTAGGATATTCGAAACGCAATGGTTTCACTGGGGGCGTTGGGAAATGTTCAGCCGCAAGCCGGCCGCGGTCAGTTCTCCTTTTCCAGTTTATTTCCGGAATTTCAGTCATCTTTGGCATCTAGCGATTGGTGGAATGGGTAGGCCGTACTACCGTTAGTTAGCTGCTGTGATTTAATATTTTGATATTAAGATATTCATAATTTTCATATTATATTATTTTATATTTCATATTGATCGTTACCTGCAAGTCTGTAACTGTACTGTAGTTTTTTTATAATGTGTTGTAAAGAAATCCGGCAATATGTATTGTTTGTCGTTACCGCGATGGAGGAAATAGACACCTCTTTTTCGCAGTCCCAACGTATGTGTGGACAGAAAAGAGGAGAATCTCGTAGCTAATACCACTCAAGCCCGAACCGGCAATCTGCCCGAGGAAGACAGCTTCTTCGGTCACAGCATCCACATTAACTCCTGTACCCACTCGGCACCTCCGGACAATGATGCTTATACATGCACAACGGAAATTCAGAAACCAAATTTCCACCGAAAGTATCTGGTTAAATATCACTGCTGTTATGGATATCTCCGAGAAAATAATGGGCATGGCTGCACGAAAAGTAAGTAGTGTCACATAACATACTGTACTGTCACTGCTCACATGCAGTTGTAAGTTTAAGACGACAGCTAGTAGCCGAAAGTGGGTCGGGAAGAAGTTGTTTTTTGCATCTGCTATGTGGCAAATAATTACCCGTATAGTTTGTCTGCATGCGCAGAACAATCAGCTACACAATGGTGTGCCGCGATCCTCTCTGGCCCCTTTGTCCACTGAGCTATTCATCAGACAATGAAAAAACTTTGGAAGACAATTCTGAATGAAAAACATTTTCCGATTTGAGATTGCGAGACGACAATCGACTTCTTTTCGTCCAGAAAGCTTATCTACCGAAAAAAATCTAGAGAAATCTCACAAATGATTAAATAAATCCAAAAAAACACTTTTTTGAAAGTGTTTTTTTGGATTTATTTAATCATTTCTGAGATTTCTCTAGAATTTTTTCGGTAGATAAGCTTTCTGGACGAAAAGAAGTCGATTGTCGTCTCGCAATCTAAAATCGGAAAATGTTTTTCATTCAGAATTGTCTTCCAAAGTTTTTTCATTGTCTGATGAATAGCTCAGTGGACAAAGGGGCCAGAGAGGATCGCGGCACACCATTGTGTAAACTGTAGCTGATTGTTCTGCGCATGCAGACAAACTATACGGGTAATTATTTGCCACATAGCAGATGCAAAAAAACAACTTCTTCCCGACCCACTTTCGGCTACTAGCTGTCGTCTTAAATGCGCTTTAGGTTCACTATAAATTGTCAGTATCCGTTCGACTAGGCTTTTCCAAAACGGTTTTTTTCAAGTTTTTGGTGAACACACGTAGAAAAAAAACGCTACAAAAGATGCAGCAGCCCTAATTATTCAAGTGTGTCTAGCCAGCGACGAAAGCTTTCTTTCTTTTTGATGACAACCATACCGGTAAATTCAATGATTCGCTGTTTTAAAAATTCATGTTACCAGTTGCCAACCAGAATGATACAGCATAGTGCATGCATGCAGTAGCGCAATCCAAAAATTACGGACACGTTACATTCCGAACCATACTTAGCCAGACGTCCAGGTTGAGTGACCCTTTATAGAATGCTATGCCATGTTATGCTATTCTTAAATATATGTGCTAACATTTGAACAGCGTCTTTCGACGCAGCCGTTTGCGATCGTAAGCCCAAACTTTCGAATAAAAATATCTCTGCATTTTTGTATGGAAGCTGCTAGAGGTGCCTGTTGCACAGCGGAGTACCACTACGCATTCCTGGTAACTGCTAAAGATGCGATTTTTGTAGTTCCAAAACGGCGTGTTGGACGGAACTGGCGATCATCCTACTTCGCAGGACATCGTACCCACATCGAAATCTTGGCCTGTGACAGAAAGTTATCAAAACAGTGTTCAAACTATACAAAAAATTTGAATATTCGGGTATTTGCTTCTTACAGTAATCATAGTCCGATAGCTGAGCAATATCCGTTAGATTGCCGAATTTGATACACGGTCTCGTACACTGTGAACTGCGCCTAACAAGCGGGGTCTCGCAGTACAGTCCAGTTGCAGTGGGTCCGCCGCAGTCTATTTCAATCAAAGCCCCGGTCCGCTTAGCGAACTGGAACAGGGGAAGGATCGGGCAGCACCGGCACAGGCTGTCCATGGGACACAAAGGGTTACCGACAAGTATTATTAACAACACCCTCTCAGGCCAGAGAGCCATAACATCTGCACTAATGCTTTGCAGTTTGTTTGAAGAAAGATTAATTTCTGTCAGTGCTGGAAACGTTACTGGGAAGCTGACTTGCATCCGGCTGATGTTGTTGAACGTCAGTGTTACAGACTGCAAATACAAGCCATACATGCAAGTAATGCAGGTAGGGGTTGTTGCTGATGTAAGCACAAACAGGTAGATAGCCGAATTCATTCACAAGAAACCACTGTATCCAAGCCAGCTGTACTAATCGAGAGCGATGATATTATGTACCAATTACCACTATCACGCACAAAGTTATGCAAAAAAGGTTTGCATCATATGCTCGCGTTTTCCAGTTATCTTATCAGTGAAAGAAAGGGTTGCACACGACTGGTGCAGACATTAACATATCGGTCAGGCCGGCGAGAAATTTGCATAAAATCGGAGTCTGTCTTGCGGACTCTTTCCTCTCAGGAAGAGGTAAGGACATTGCACGAGCAAGGGTCGGATGTACTTATACGTCCCCTCATACAAACATTCAGAAGGGTTCGATTAAACAAGCAACCCATTACACAAACGAAGTTTTACCCGAATATACGCATAAATCAACGCTACTTCTGTAGCAGTTTTTACCATAGGCGGTATAACTTCAAAACCGTTCCTTTGTAAATCTCAGTCATTTCTGTAGAACTGTTTAAAAAAACTGGTAAAATGTGCACAAAATCCCTGTATTAATCAACTTAATTCCTCATTTTTCTGTATTTTAGATATTCAGTGGTTTTAATTCGTTGCCGGCCAATTTCTAACCTACCCTCATTACTATTGGATAGGGTGTTAACCGTGTGCTCGACTGCTCGTGAGCGAGCTAAACGAAAACTAAACCGCAAGTGCAGGTATGCAAATCACTGCCACAACATTTGGGATATGACTCTGACGTACCAGCCTCCGAGGCACCAGTTTCAGATATCTTTACAGTATCATCAGCTTTCCAAGACAAGATACGGGTGAATAGGCCACAGTAGCAAGTTTTTAGTTTTCTTAAACACACCTCAAGGCTCTGCGCATTCGGTTCCAGCACAGACCAGTCAAATGACTGCAAAGGATTACCAATAATATAAAGTTCCGTGAGTTTAGTAATCGTTCCACCGACCAATTCGGCAAATGCTCTGAGCTCAATCTCTTGTAATCCCGTTTGTATTATACCCAGGATCTCAAGACTAGAAAATCCTTGGAACATCCCAGAGTGGAGTGTCTTCATCGAACCACACATAATTTGCAGTCCTCTCACAGACCTCCGAACATTAGTCAACCAAGGACCAATTTGGTGTGTGCGATTATTATCGAAATCAAAGTTGTTGAATGCAATGAATTCTGGCTGTAGGACATTGCGCGGTTTAATCAGGGTATCGAGGTTGAAAGTCGGGGTCATACCACATTCGACCAGTTCGCCCAGTCCGCGTTGTTGATGAAATAGTCCCAAAAATAGTCTAACTGGATTCGTAAAATTGGAAGATAAATCGTTCAAAGGATAAACGTAACTCTTGTTCACTGCAAGATCCGTGCAGACGCAAATAAAGTCATCCTGACCGTTGAGTTCGTTGCAGTCACATATGGCAGGGTTCAGTTCTGCGGACGCCTGTTTTAGTGTCAGAAACACCATCAGCAGCGTAATGAACTCTGCCATGACAGCCCGTTTGGTTAACGAATGCAGCAACACGCTGTTAAATGTTCACTGTTAAAAATTCAGTGATACCCGGATTACTGGTATGTATAGCAAACGAGCACTCGAACTGTGCAATATGGAGCATCCAACTAGAATTACGAGCAAGAGCAGTGTTAAAAGCCGGTCTTGCGCCTTCAACGTGATTGGTTACTTCCAGGCATTTGGACGCTTTAATGATAGTTTTGAGAACATATCCTGCTGATTCACATACCCGGAGCGCAGTCGTATGCGAATCACGCGTTCTACCTGTACCGATAGCCATAAACCATAAGCACTTGGTGTAACAAACGGTAGAATTATGGATATTAGGTCTGACACATAAATAATGAGATGGTGGCAACGCAGCACCACCACCGCCGAAACAGGTTTCCAATTAGTGACCAGAAACCCAACCGCGAGATGCTACGGAGAAACCAAGGAGGTAGCGAGCGCTTCAGCTTCACTTCGTGCAGCTTGGGGTAAACTCGCTTCGATAGATTATTTACCGTGCACGCAGAAAAGCCCGCGTTTTCCCGTGCATGCAGGCATTATGAATTACTTATCATTGCAGATAATCCGCGTGTGACCGGCAAGAAATGTGGTTTAGTCGTTTGCTGCAGTTCACTAATAGTCCAAATGTGAATATGTAAACTTGAAAGCCACCGGAACGCTTCGCGTCGTCGGGCTTGCTGTAAAACTTACCGGTTTCTGTCCAATCTGTTTTAATCGAAAGGCGCGGTTATGTCTTTTCGAGCGAACCTTTCAAAGTTGTTTCTACAGTTACTTCTCGGCTACTTTTCTGGTCTGTTTTAGTTTCGTGATTTTGTTTCATGTTTCAAACTAGGAGTTTTTGTGCTTGGTTTAGGCTTTCCAGGATATTAATTTTTTCTTGCATGCACCGTACATACAGGTCTAGGTCTATTCCAGGTTAGTTCTTGGTTCAACTTGAATCTGTTACAACGCAATTTGACGGAAAATTAAAGGCAATTCAAAGGATAAATTCAGTATTCCGATAAAATTGATTACGGAGCATTAGTACGTGATAATTTCCCAACCACGTTTAATGCGTTCATTCATTAGCTGTGCCGCACAGGCAAACATTCGTGGAACAATTTAAGTTTAAAGAGCAGCCCGAGCTCATGGAAACACCAATCAAGCATATACATGCCCGCATACATTCCGATCACCCAAAGTTCTCTGGTGATACATTATCTGATACATTGTAAAGTTTTGCTTCACTAAGTAATGGCAAGCGCGTGCACAGAAATCAATGTACCCGCCAAAGAGGTTTCAGTCTCTATATTTCCGGATTTTTGCCATTGCTGTGCAAAATTATTTATTGCAGGAAACGCTCGAGCTGGGAAATCAGACGCCGGGACTTCCGACCGTTCTGTGCAGTACACCAAAGTTTACTTTCAAAACCTTATTTCGCGTGGGTATTGATGGAAACAAACTGAGCGCCATTCCGAAAGAAATCCTGGAAAGTATGGATTTATCCCAAGAAACCTAGGCTAAGCCCGGTTATCAATATGTGTTTCGAACGCAACCCATTTGGTCCACTGAGTCCGGACTGCTCATGTTGTACTATGAAACCGTTCTTTGATTGGCTGACAGTGATGTCCGAAGCTTGCAGCCTCGCTTTATGAGTGCTGACTTTGACTGCGGACCACTGGACAAAATGGGCCGGATACAGACATTCAGCGTCAGAAACTCAACTTTTAGAATAAGTACAGGAAAGCGAGACCCGCACAGCGCCTGGTCGTATGAACCTATTACAGAATTCAACCCTGCTAATATGACGCGGTGCTAGATACTTGAGATGTTCGGTGTTTTACTGGTTTACCCAGATGCCGCACCAGCATCTGCATAAAACAGTCTAATCAACTAAAACGGTTATTCAAATCAGCACAATATGGAACACTGCTCGTAAACAGCTGAGCGTTACCATGCATGATTTCTAAAACATCGAAACAAAACACAAGTCGATCGACTATCCGCAGATGTTTAGTTTATTACCAAAATTTTAAAGCGTAAACTACATCGTTTTACATACAGTACATAGTTGCTGTTTGGCATTTAGCCTCGTTGGTGTTGTACTGGCACTTCTAGCGTGCCGCTTTGTTCAGAAAATTGGAGATCACATTTTCTCATTTTCTCCAGATTTAATGTTTTGTGGATTTGGTGGAAGAGAGATAGTAAATGCGCGATAATTGCTTCAGTGTTTGTTCTAGATAAACAAAATTTGTCACTAGCAGTCAGGTTTCTTTAGATCAAGAAAGCAAGAGAAATATTCCAGCCATTATTATTTATACAGTTTTACACCGTAACCTGGTGGAGGCTGTAGCAGTGTACTGTAGACAGTAGCGGCACCTTCAAAATTTTTTGTACTCTGTAATTACTTGTAGAACCTAGACTGTCATAATGATTGCGCTTGGCTGCTAGCAGCATCATGTAGCTTGTTTCTGGTTTGTTTCTTGTATACCGGTCCAGACATAAAACCAGACTGGATTACATTCCCTTCAGCGAAAAATGTACTTCGTTTAGCGATTAACATCATGACATTGCTACCTGTTTAGATTAGCCGACATGCCAATTTCAACTGCAAACCGGTAAATGCCGAGTTCGCTGTTGGATGTTCTTGCCCGGAAGAAATTCTACTGAACGGAGAATATACTTATTTGCTTGTTGGTACAACAGTTGACACAGACAAAATGCTGATTGCCATCGAAAATTAACGTGTTTCATTATCAAGGTCCCCGCGGGCCAGCAGTTTCGATGGGTAATAAGGTGCATATCTCTCCCAGACAGCGTTACTGCAGTTGATTCATCAAGTCTAAACGACATTGTTCTGCTGTTGCTGATTGTAGGTTTATCAGTGTTCACACGGTTGTACAAAGTTTCGAATGCCAGACAAAACAAGGTCACTGCCAAAAGTGATCAAAATCTTCCTGGAAGTCGCATGCGCCGATACATTGCACGGTGTCTGCGCATAACTACAGACATTTGAATTTCTTCCTAGATAAACCTGAAGAAGTACAGCGGTTAAACGAGCGTCTTGCCGCTGCATGATTTAACTACAAACCATCACCGGCATTGCTAGTTTGTCTTTGAAAAATGCCAACCGCCTTTCTCTCGTTGCTTTTTATACCAGTTATTTCTAATTACGCATCGTCCTCCCCTACGAGTTTACCATGTTGGCACAGCGTGGTCGACAATCAGTCATTGTGGTGTGATCAAAGTTATCTCGAAATTCCCACAAATTTTAATGGGGAGAATATTCCCAATGATGTGAGGGAGCTGGTACTGTCTTTTCCCGACGAATCTCGAAGGACGTGTGGGATTGATGTTTACTGCAACGTTCTAAAGACAGCTGCAACACCTTTTCCTGCACGACCGCATTTGCGGGCAATACGATTCTATGGTTTCAAAGGTGAAGGAGGCGTGCGATTCTCCGT